>CAAKHF010023801.1:46163-68247 GCA_901007745.1 Hippocampus kuda | reverse complement strand
CTCCCAGACCTGTCCAGGGCCATCGCCTCTATGACAAATACACTGTGAGAAGATTAGTGAAAAAAGCATGTCCTGCTGTAATTGTGTTTCCAATGAAGTTTTTTGTGTGTGTGTGTGTGTGTGTGTGTGTGTGTGTCCTTTCCACAAGCTTCCGCATGGATCCGCCGCCCCGGACTCTAACAGGAGCCACAGCGAAGAACTATCATTTCAGGTGAGATGGAGTTATGATAATATATAGAATATGTGCTAGACTGCCAGTCGAACTGGTTCCCTTGTATTTATTGCTGATGTATCTGCTGACAATAGCAGGAGGAATTCTGAAGTCTTCCAGGCAAGATTATCCGCTCATACTCAGCCAAATTCTCAGACCTCAATGGGCGGCGCTTCACAGCGCTGATGTACGATGACTTGAAAGCAAAAGAAGTATTGTTGGAGGCCAATAAGTGGAATGTTAGGCAATGGCCAAGTCAATCATCTAACCGGAATCCGATGACGCATGGAATTAACTTGCTGAAGACAAAATTGAATACGCCACTGCGTTAAATTTGTCAAGTCGCATGTTGCTGGGCAGGATGCATAGGGCTTGTTCATAACGGTGCCCCTGAAGTAACTGTTCATGCTGGCTCAGACCTTGGATGCGTAAACATGGAGACTGTGGTTGTTTGTGCAGGCTGCAAGTCCAACTGGCAAGCAAGAAAAAGGACTAAATGTTCAAGCCTTGCATGACTTCACTCCAGGTGACAATATTTTGAATGACTCATAGCACGAGTTTCTTTGATGCTTTGGGAAATTGATATCGCAAGTATCGAAAAAGGGTTTGATAACTAAAGCCTTGACGCGGTTAGATTAGCATCCGTTTTTAATCAATTTATTTTTTCATTTTAGCTGAAACATTTACTCAAATAATGAAATTCTACAAGTGACTACAAATTTGACTTTAACTGCCTGACCTGTCTGACCTGTGCTTGATCAAAAAAAAAAATATTATATGGATTTGACAAGTATTGTTTTTTTGTTACGTTAGAGGGTCCAGGAGAGCTGGGCTTGAAGGCCGGTGACATCATCAACATGGTGGAGCGCGTGGACAGTGAATGGTACAGGGGGACTTGTAAAGGATCCACTGGTTACTTCCCAGTTAACTTTGTCAAAGTGCTGGTAAGTAAGTGATAGTCCTCATCAATAGTGTCGTACAAATGCATGATCATTGTTCGCTTTCTCTAATTAGTCGGATGCACCACCAAAGCTTGCTCCCGAGAAGAAACCAAAGCCACTTTCTGCTATAGTCACGTAAGTTTTCTTTTCTTTAAAGAATTATTTTAATACTTAAATTCCAGTTTTTGTGACATGGAATAGACAGCCTCCTAGAACAGCTAAAATTTATTTGGGGTGAATCACAGTCACTTTAAATGGTGGCGGGTGTGTGCTGATTTCCATTTAACATGAATTTTAATGCAGCTGGTTAATTTTGAACACAGCCACATCCCCAATTATAAGAGGGTGTGAACACTTGTGCAACATTATCTTGGTTGTATTTTTTCATATACCTGCTCTTAAATACTTTTTTCCCAATGGGGTTGTTCAGGTGAATAGGATAATGGCGGAGAAAGTTTAGAAATAATTTGTCTAAAAACTCCTGTCGCTTGAACAAGGGGGTGTAGACTTTTAATATCCACCCTACATATCTTTTTTTTTTTTAAGTGGTCCCAGATGCGTGGCTAGGTTTGATTTCGAGGGCGACAGTGGGGAGGAGTTGTCGTTCATGGAGGGCAACGTGATCCGGCTGCAAGCCTACGTTGGTGATGAGTGGGCCCGCGGGCAGTTGGGCACCGTTTCCGGAATTTTCCCTCTCAATTTTGTGGAAGTCGTTGAAGATCTGCCGTCAACGCCCACTTGGCCCCAGGGTATGACGAATCCCAACAGGGTCGCATTACCAGGTAAGAAGTAATGCACTACGAGTAAAAAAAGTGGCACTATTTCGACCTTTCTTCCCGATTTGGTGTTTATGTCCAATATAGATTACAGAACTAAGATTTCTTTCTAAATACATTTTTTTTTTTATCATGAAAGGTTCAATTTTGAATGAAGACACACGTACATAATTCTTCTAAAAACAACAAAATATTTTAGTTATTTCCAGTGGCTGGGATTTTGCTCAATTATCTCTGGGTTGTGGTATTGTTAAAATTTTGGAGAGACATAGTTGAATGCGTGGGTGGGGGGGGGGCGTGTTTTGGTTAAATTAAAGCAGGGTGAAAAATAGAATCCTTTTTAGCTGAAATATAGGAGAGAAAATATTGTTTGTTTTCTGGAAAATTTATTTCTGTCCTTCTGCATTCCGATGACTCAGACTTTCCCATGTATGTGACTTTGAATTCTGTGTCACTTCTCCAGGCATGGCCAGTCATCAGCCAGAAGCTGTCAAACTGGCTCAGGTAGCCCATATTTATTTTTACAATGATTTCTTGCATTATGAGTGGGTCCATTTCTGTGTTCTTTGAAATACAAGCTGTCATTAAGCCGATTTTTTTTTTTTTAAGCTTTGACTTGCAAGTGCAAACTTGAGATACAGGTGTTGTATGTTATCTACACTCAATTCACAATGGGAAGCAGTTTGGCAAATAGTGAACGATTAGAGGCCTCAAACTGTCACTGCCAGTTGACATGTACAGACGCTCCCCAGCTAACGAACGAGTTACGTTCCGAAGGATTGTTCGTTAGCTGAATTTGTTCGTAAGTTGCTTCAGTGCTATATTTTGTATGTTTAAGGCTTATATAAGTATGTTTAAGGTTTATATAAGTATAATAAAATGAAGTTTAACTTACTTTTGGAAGATGTACTCGAAGGCTTAAGAAATTGAGGGTCCAAGAGAAGATGAGGGTTGACGAGTCCTTGGAGGGTGGAGTAGAAACTGGCCGAAAGAAGCGATCTAACGACGTTTTCTTCTTTTTCTCATCATAAATGATGCAGTAGCACTGTATAGCATCATTCATTTGATTTGCACACAACTTTTTTCGAACATTTTTTGACATACCTGTACCCGCAAAATGTTCGTATGTACCGTTTGTGCGTAACTCGGACGTTCGTAAATTGGGGAGCGTCTGTACTGTCAAATTAAACAAAAGAAAATGACAGATTGAATGTATTTAAATCAACCAAACTATGTTGCCTTCAATGAAGCTCGTTTGACATGTCGAAAATCCTAGATGCTAATCGTTAGCATGGACGCATTTTTTTTTAACACAAATGGTGGACAACACATGTACACAAATTATATCACAATACTCACTGGCATATCTTCTTTATCCTCTATGAAAGAATTATTATACAGAACTAACAATGCCACTTACTCGCTGTAGCAAGATGTGACACCACTGGCAGCCATCTTGCGCTGCCATCGCTAAGCGCACCTAACTTGAAAATATTTACTTTTTTCCACGGCTTTCTCACATTATTTTCTGTCTCTATGGCACATTTTTGTGTCGCTATGGTTGTATCAAGAAGTTTGGGAAAAGTGATACATGCACTTAATTGTTAAGAATACAATTGTTTAAACATGTTCTCTTATAAGGTTTATATCTGTGAGGGCTACTCAAAGATTCATCTCCATCATCTTGTCAGAACTTTCAACAATTAAATAAAAGCAAAGCTCATCAGGACAAAATGTGCAACGAAATGTAAAGCTAACCTTTTACTCACGATACTGAGATAATATTCTTTGAATGGTTGATGCAAACAGTATATACCGGTAGTTTGTTCTTTGAGAGGCTCTTATTACTCCATACAGGGATCCTGGCATAAAACATCCACTGATAACAATGTTTTCAGAAAAGAAATGGACAGAGGTTGTCAGTAACACTTTGTTGTGTTGCCCCCACAGTCCTCTGTAGAGTGGGCACTGGCTCAACATGACTTTGACGCCAATGCGGAGGATGAGCTGTCTTTCAAGCGGGGCGACTGCATTCTTGTCACCAGGCATGTCGACGCCGAATGGAGCTGCGGAAGACTCAACGGCAAAGAAGGAATCTTTCCCAAGGTTTTTGTGGAGAGTCGCACGGGTATGACGTGCAGTGCAACTCTGAATGAAATACTGATTTTGTGACTGTTCAGGGGAAAGATAAAAAAAAAAAAACACTTCCTCTCTCTTCCAGCTAAAATGAAATATAGATTTTAATTATTTTTGAGGCATTAATAATTGAGCCCTACAAATTCTACCTAGCAACAAGTGACCCAAACAATTGTAATTTCCTACGTCTGCTGCTACTTAAAATATTCTTTCATTGATTTAACAAACCATGAAGAACTGATATGAATTTCAGGATTTAAAAACATTGTTTACATCCATCTTAACTGACCATTTTTACCCACATTTTGGATTATGAACAGGTCCAAAGTTGCCGACTAACGAGTTGGAAACTGGTGAAATGAAGGGAAGGGCCATGTACGAATTCATTTCAGACTGCGATGAGGAGCTCTCTTTGCAGGTAGTCCCCCCCCCCCCTCAAAGTATATTTTTTAAATGTGTAATAAAGCATTGGCATTACTCTGACATGGAACAACTGGTTCTGATACAGGTCGGGGACATAATCACCAACCTGGAGTCAATCAACGATGAATGGTTCCTGGGTGACTTGAGGGGCAAACGGGCCTTAGTGCCTAAAAACTACGTTCAAGTGCTCTGAAGTTTGGACTCAAACTTAAAGTACTTGTTGTGCAATGAAGTATTTAAAATCAGTGAATATTTTCTGCTGCATTACATTTAGAATTGTGTTGTGTTCTTTGATTACCAATTCTGTAGTAAAAGTTTTACACTGGCGCTATCTGGTGGGTTGTCATTGCATTGCAACATATTGCCCACAATTTACAATTTGTCGAGCATTCCAGGAGCGGTCCTTGTTGTCATGTAGCATGTAGTCTATTTTAACTCAAGTACAAAGAAATGTTTTTTTTAAGACCACTAAAAAGAAATGTACTTTTTTAAAGTATGCTGACACATTTGGAGTTTCGTGCTTTTCATTGAACAGCAATGACAAGACAAGTCCAAGGTTGGTCATTTACATTTTTTAATTATTAAATCTGTCAGGGCATTTATTTTTAGACGGTCTCCTGGATGGGGGGCTCATAACCGTCGGCCCTCTCCACCTTGGCTCCGGTGTCATCTCCGGATCCTTTGGCAGCGCTGCTTGAACTGCCCTCGCCGTGGAGCTCCATCAGTTTGCCCACTGTGGGAGGAACATGGGCATTTAACAACCAGAGTGGACAAAACACCATTAATTTAAATTGAGATGGTAAAAAAAAAAATGGCAGAAAGGACCAGCTCTGGGCACCCGCAGATCCCCCTATTATAAACACACTTGAATAAAAATTAACGCCTTTCAATATGTTTCAACCAAGAACTGCACTTCAAATCTCTTCACGGCTAGTATGCTAATCAAATTAGAAACATGCCCAACACCGAAGCATTTTGTAATGATCCAAGGCACAATAAATCAGGTTATTCTCAAGTAATGTCAAACCAGTGTATGGGGGGGAACCATTCCAACCACTTAAAATGTCCAAAATATTGCCAAACAAGAGATGTGACCTATTCTGTAATATCAATTTCCTTGTGCACTGCTGCACTAAAAACTGGTAGTCGAAGCCCAGCGAGTCAACTTGATGATGGACGCACGTTCAGTTGGCTGGGCTGTGATAGAATTATCGCCCCGCCGTTTGGAGGTGCACCCAAAACTCTGGCATCAACTGTGAATGGGCTAGATGTGGATTCAGTTTGCGAAATCAAGTCTTACGTTCAAACTTGGGCTTCTTCAGCATTTTGACCTTGCGGACGTAGACATCGTGAAGGGGGTAAATGGACTGGCAGGCCTTTTCAATGTCCTTGCCAACGCTGTCAGGGATCCTGGAAGAGGGAAAACAAACACGCCAAAATGTCAGTTTAATGAGGGATGGCAACAACTCCGAAGCCTCAACTACGTGCCACTCACAGCTTGTTCACGACCTCCTTCAGGTCGTTGGTCTGCACCTCGCGCGTCATGATCTCCACCATCTTCTTGCGGATCTGGCGCACCTGCTGGTGCTGGGCGTACGAGGTCTTGCGGATCTGGTTGGTGCGCTTCTTGGTGAAGCCCACGCAAAAGAGACGCAGGAGGTAGCCGTCCGTGGTCTTCACGTCCACGTGGGCCTCGATCATGGTCTGAGAAAACACCCTCATGTTTAGGGACTATGACACGGCTGCAATGATGTAGTATTTTGATTCTTGAATCGACTTTTCTATACAACGTCATAAACTATTGGACAAAACTATAAGCGTGAGTGTGGCTTTAAAAGATGGGTTGTGGCCTGCTGAGTGACGTGGGAGTCGGCGAAAGAGGGGCAGAGTTGGCCGTTAACGGGACAACAATCGGCTAGTCTGCAAGTGGGGTGCCTGGTGATGGCTGACGTGCTGTTTGTTTGTATCTCAATTGTAACCTGCTACTGACAGCAAGTTCAGTGGCCATGACCCACTGAGAACCCTTGCGCTCGAGAAGCTTCAAACACAAGGTCCTCGAAGGAAAGTGACCACCGAACATAGTGTCAGGGGCATCATCTGGTTGTAAGAGACTCAAAGAGTCACAGAAATATAAAAGTGGACATCCGTGAAGCGTTTTTTTTTACATGTCGAGATTTTTGCCATTCAACAACAACAAAAAAGTTACCTGCCACTTCTTGACCATGGAGCACATCTTGTCACGGGTCAGGTCCATGCCGTGGAAGTTGGTGAGGCAGTTCTTGCCCTGCACGTCCTCCGTGATCAGCTTGAACTTGCGGAAGGCCACCTCGTCGTTTTGCAGGTCGGCAAGGCTCACCTCGAACACACGACCCTTCAGACCGTCTGAGGCGATTCCTGGGAGAGTGTAAAGACACGGCAGAGCCGGTATTATAAAAGGTAAAATGCTAGCTGCACAGTGTGTCGAAACGGGCCAAGGTATCAGTAACAAAGCTGCTCCTTGGTTGCGTAACATTTCTGTCATCTTCCAGCACAAGCCATGGTCCGTAGAGAACTTTCACAGTGTGAGAAGGATCTCATTTTTTCAATGGTATCAGCCGGGAAAGAGATACAATATCATTGCCAAGGGATCAATTGGAATGCGATGAAGGGTAGCATGACTCAAAATTGATAAAACTATAAGAAGGAAAACGGTCAAGGAGGCTCAAGAGGCAGACAAACATTTCAATCGATGCAGGAATTTCTGGCACGTACATGTGATAATCTCCCAAACGCATGTGGAAAAATGTTTTGATTGATTAAACCAAGGTTGCACTTTAGACATATATCCCCCGGGTCTATGTAATATTCAGCAATAGAGGAGCAAAAAAACCCAAAACAAAAACAGACTTACTGGTTCCCTGAGTCCTGGTGACCAAGGTCTTGCCAAGATTGCGAATGATGAACATGGCTGGCGCCTTGACATCGTACCAGTCCTTCTTGGAGAAAGGGTCCACACTGAAAGAATTGACAGTTTGTTTTTATTCTGCAGAAAAATTTTTGCAGTTGCAACTTTTATCTAATTTTGGGTCACTTCCAGCTCTAAAAGCTGATATCATCACAACTGCTATGGGGTCAACATTGCGCTTGTGTTATTTTTCCAAACTGCAATTGCTTTGTATTTGAAACTGTTGGAAGTCACGTTGCAAAGCTTCACTTTCTTTCCCCTTGCCTAAGTATCGAGAAGATTTTGTGGTTTTCCAAAACAGGTAAATACTGCATTGTTTGTAACCAAGTACAGATGATGTTGCTATAGGCCTTCATGTTATAGATGCTCTTTTTGGCACTTCAGAGATGTTTTATTAAAACGAGGCAGGCGTTTGTTTTTTTTAATAAGCAACAGTAACATGTTTTTAGGAAAAAAGTGACACAAGTCACAAGAGCTGGGCATTCACCCCTATGTGGATTCCCCAAACAATACAATCAATACCTCGATCGAGCTAGTTAGCGTGCTTCTTTGTCAACAAAAATGATTAGACAACGCTTCCATCTCCTTCCCCCATCCATCTCCGTTTCATTCTTCAATTAATTATTAAATTACTACTTTCCATGTTTCAAGTTCAGAACACCCAAACAACTAATGCAGGCATTTCATATTTACCTCCTTGCACATCGCATTGCCTTTACACACCATTCCATTAGTCAAAACATTTATGATATTCCTGAATTATCGCATAATTGCCAAAGACGTGTGTTCACCTATTTCCTACATTACACCGGTGCAATTCATTCCGACTGCAAGTCTCATATTTCAATTAATTCCACAGCATATCAATTCAACAGTAGCTGTTTAAGACTCACAAATGTGCAGATTATGTATTACACGTACAACTCGTAAGTAAATGTGACGCCGACTAACTCCGTGCTAACATGAGTTAGCTTCAGGAAACGAGATAAACTTGTCAAACCCGGCAAAACGATTAACCCAACTTCTTGTTATCACTACGCGGCCAATAAATAAGTTAGTTACCAAATTAACCAATATTTAAACCAAATGCATCCACGGGCACGGCAAACGAAAACCTCAAGCCGAAGCTCGAACGACACAGGGCCGCAACGACCACAGTAGCCGAAGCCTTACTTATCCGCCAAATATCGTGCTCATCCAGTATTGTTTTAGTGAGTTTTCGGTCGCAAACTGAAGTGAACGGGTTCTTTAATACACTACTATCTGTATTTCGTACTTACATCTTCTTTTTGGCACCCTTTTTGCCGCCTTTGGTCAGCCTCTTATTCTTGCCGACTGCCATGTTGGCTACAGGGAGTGAAAGAGGAGGAAAAGAGAAGATCGCGCGAGAGTTAGAGAGAACGAGATCGAGGGACGCTTTTGTGACGTCCTCTCGCAACGCCTTCTCGAGCGGGCGACGTGCCTACGCGACCGCCACATTGTTGGGGGCAAGTTTTCCATCAAAACCAATCTACGTGCATTCTATTGTAAAATAATTCTCGATTCAGGATTCTAGTTTACAACACGACGGCGACCCTTGTAAGGATAAACGGATTAGAAAATGGATGGGTTTAAGCGTAGGGGTAGGGTTTACAATGTTTAAAACTAGGGTTAAGGGTTTGCATATCGGGTTTAATACTAGGTATAGGGTTTCAAAAAAGGGGGGTTAAAAATAGGGTTAAAGTTGGGAACATGAGTTAGGGTTTGAAAGTATAGGGTTTAAAACTAGGGTTAGGGTTTCAATATCGGGTTTAGAACTAGGGCTTATGTTTCAAAGTAGACTTACTCAACTGCAACTGTATACAACACAGGTAGGTATCCTTGCTATTCTGGTTTTCATGCCTTCTCCATACATGGAATGCGCTGACACTTTGCCCCCGATCGCTTAACGTCTCTGGAGTCACGCAGCAGGTGTGTCAGATTTGCTGTATCAATTTTTTATATCTTTGCTTTCACAGGTACTGGTCTGTGGGATCCATGTGGCAATTAGTAGCGCATGTTTGAAATTGGTATCATTTTGAGATTCTCGATTTTTTATAGAGCAACAGATTTTAAATGCTTTTAAGTTGAAATCGATTTACATTGGAATAATATTGTATCATGTCTGTTCCAATTCATACTTATTTTCAAAAAGTTTTGTTTTAGTCTGTTCAAAATGTTTATCCTGTTTGTCCCATGGCCTAAAAAATGCTACGAGTTTTGGTCCCCTGGACGATTGAGTTTGATACCCTTGGTAAGTCGTGTCAGCACAAAGGTTAACAGTGCGGAAACAATACATGTGGATTTATTCGCTCTCCAGTTGGTCTGGTGATGCCAGGTGATGAGTCAACGGTCCACTATGTGCCCACACATGAATTACTGCTGTAAACACAGTGTTTTGTATATTGATAGGAGGTCAACACTGAAACTTCAATACAAGCTTCAAACTCCAATTCTAACTTGCTTCAAATCACTTGACTTACGTCAGAAGCAGCAACTGATTAATTGTTTTGAATCAATCACCTGACTGTTTCACGATCAGGTCAGATGATTGATAAATTAGGTGATTCCTTTCCGCAGCCATCACGGATGCTACTGGTGCAGCGGTACATGACTGATCCACCGCTGGATGGGAAGAGAAGAATCGCTTACTGGCTGAACCATTAAAATGTTCACCCTCACCTGTTCCAATGAGCAAAATATATTTTTATGCACCCCACAACATAATGAAATACACTTCAGTAAAAATCTGTGTGTTGCCCACCCGACCTATCACCTTCAGCCATAGTTACAAAAGCACACCCACACGATGACACCCTCACCCCCGGCATTCTCTCACTAACAACACAATAAATACACACATTCACCAACAATGACGTTTTTGAACATACGGGTTTACTTTTTCGCCAGGAGAGGTCACTGTAACTGACGATTCATGAAAATATTTTTAGAACTGGCCCATGTCCTTCAATCATTCACAGAGGCATGTTTATCCATCACTCGTATTTTTCCCTGTTAGTTTATGAGAGCCTGCTTTATCAGAGCCTTTTATATAAAATACAGTGATGGTGGGATACTGCCGCTGCAGTGACTTGTCGGAGAATTGCTTTCAACACAAAAGGGTTAGAAAAGTGAGGTGTCAGAACTTACACTCAAGCCAGTTCTGTGCTGCCTTCATTACAGCTCTTACTCTATTTTTGAAACACTACTTGTACCATATTATAATGCTATACATTGCTCTCTTTCACTATAGTACGTGTTTAAATGTGTTTGTTTTGTTTTAAAGTGTGTTTAGTGAAGACTTTTTTTGCAGTGCCATACATGTTATAAAACACGCCGAGAATGGAGTAAAATACGACATTTCTACATTGCGGATTTCACTTTCTAGTGATGGCCTGGAACACAACCCCCGCGATTGACGAGGGGTTGGTGTTGTCGTAAATGCTGGATTGCCAAGTCACGATATAATTTCGATACATATCTCATTCCTCCTCCTATGGGAAGTGGCACAAAGTACACGTTTGAACATGTAAATGGTGACAAAAGGACGACGTTAAAGAGTGTCGACCGCGTCCGTTCACCTGAGCCGCGCGCACCTGCCTCGCCCGCCACCTCTGGAGCGGAATCAGCTCTCTCCAACTCACTACTCGTCGCCGCGCATGCGCAAACGTCCTCACTCGAGGGCTTCCACTGTCATGGCGGTGACGGTCTGAAAGCTACCGGGGAGCGAAATCAGGAAGCGAAAGGTGGGCGCTGCGAGCAGCTGGGCGAACGCTTCACTTAGGCCGGCTTGAGTGCACTTTCTGGGCTCGTCGAGGCCACCGGACACCACCTCCCCCACTGCTCCTTCTCCGACCCCTCCGCCTGAGGCGGTGGCAGGCAGCGTTTGTCCGAGCTTCGAGAGTTTGGCGCCGCTACCTGTCAAGTGCGCGGACTCCATGACAATAGCAACTTCCGCCGGTTGTAAAGTGGCTCCTCTTTGGTCGCTTTTCGAGGACGCGATCGTCGGCGAAGGGCTCGCCGTCGTTCTGCCTGCTACCCGCGACCCTTTCACCTCACCTCGCCCTGTTTTTTCTTTGGACGGCATTAATCCGCCTGCGGACTATCAAATTACGGACTAAAAGAAGAGGAGTAGTTCGCGGAGGCATTTCACACCGCGGAGCGACACTCTTTGTACTTTATTTGACTTTATTTATCGTGAATGGCGAGGGACGTACTCTTGCTTATGTGCCTATCGACTGCCACCAACTAACCAGGGAGGTACATAAATTCCGCTCCCTTTCCTCATTTTCCCCCCTTTTGACTTATCACCGCCGCCATTGGAGGTGAACAGGTGGCTTTACCTGTGGACGACACCTGCCCTGCGGGTCCCACCTTGAGCAATGGCGAGCGAGGAAACCGCGCCGGGCACCTTGCCGCTCAACCCCGCTGTGCCTATACGAGGTATCCGGATGAAATTCGCCGTGCTGGACGGCCTCATGGAAGTTGGGGAAGTTTCCAACCGAGACGTCGTGGAGACTGTGTTCAACCTGGTAAGCTGATTATCCGGGCTCAGAATAGGCCCCAGGTAGCACCTTCATGCTGGGATAATTGTGACATGTTAGGGAAAACAGCGATGTAGTCTCACAAAAAACACGAATTATGTCCACCCCTGCATGTTGGACTTTCACTGGACTCTTCTGTCACGCTGTTCACTGTCAAATCCCATCAGCTGGTGGCCAATTTGCGCCCTCCTGAAGCGTTCTTGAGTTACTTAAAAGTTGCCGCATGATTCTAATGAATCATTATTTTGATGTTTTCCACCTACTTTTTGGATTTGCATAACATGTTTCTTTGGGTAAGTGAGATTGGGTAAATTCTAGGACATAGGTGTCAAACCTGAGGCCCGGGGGCCAGATCTGACCTGCCACATCATTTAGACCAGGGGTGTCAAACTCATTTTTGTCGTGGGCCACATTGTAGTTACGGTTTCCCTTGCAGGGCCGTTATGAATTTTGGGAAACCATATAAATGTTTAATCATCTCCACATATTACATATACAGCTGGATAACTAGTTTTAAAATCAGAAGTCAAGAATAATGACTGTTATTGTGGATTACATACGACAATTTGAAATTTTGGTTCAGACTTTAGCAAGCATCGTGGAACTTGACATGCTTGATTTGCTTTCATGAGCGACATAAAATGATGTGGCGTGCCAGATCTGGCCCCCGGGCCTTGACTTTGACACCGGTGATTTAGACAGTCTTGTGATGTTCTCTGGCGGTTGCACTGGATTAATCTAGATTCTTTTGACAGAAGTATTACAAAAAATTGAAACCTCAAAACCCGAGCACATTTTTAAAATTTCCCTTCAAGTCAGCATTAGTCAATCACTTTTATGTCACCTGTAGGCATACTGCTGCTTAGTGTTTACAAACATTGATAACATGGTCGATACGGTGGTTTGAATTTTGTACCAATCCATCATTGTTTTCACAATTTATCAAAGAAGCTGCTGCTACAGACTCTTGTACATAAGTGCTCTGTGTCACTTGTATCGGGGAGGACTTATAATCACAGACTGAGGCGAGTGAGTAATTATTAGGTTTGACGCGTGCAGAAAAAGCAATGTGGAAGCGGTAAATTGAATGTGACACGATGACTGGTGTCAGGATCCTCATTGCCAGGAGAAGCAAATCAGCCTGCGACATATCCAGGTCAGTGACAGTGTGTATGTACGTACGGTAGTCTGTGTGCGTACAACCTGTTGGCCACTTCTCTTACTTCGTCTGGTGGCATCCTGACAGGATTCTCAAATTGGACGTTTCGGCGGGAGAGTGCGACAAAACGGGAACAGGGCGGCCAGTGTGAAGGACGACATGCAACTGGAGCTCGGCAGGAAGGGGGTGGTGGGATGGGGTGGCAGTGGTGAAGGTAGAACCTGCAAAACTGCTTTGTCACAGTTAAGAAGCTCGTCGCAGTGCGAGGCAAATGTATTTCATTAATAATAAGACATCAACTGGCTGGCGAGGCAGTATAGTGCAAGCATTATGGGTGTTACAAGACTGCTAAAATAGATCTTCAAAGAACCAGAGTCTTCTTTAGCTTTTCAAGCTCATGCCCGTAAGAAACGGCAATTTGGATGTAGCCTGTGAATCAATAAAGTGATGAAATATTGCAGTCTTAGTACCTTGGAATACATTCCAGGACACTGGTTGAATGCTGATTGTTTCTTCAGTTTTCATAATTTCACAAAGAAAGTATTTGCGAGGAACACGGATAGAGCCAAGAGCTACAAATATAATATTAATTTTTTTTGGCCTTGTTTTATAACCGCCATGTGTTTTTTTTCTTTAATGCACCTCACGCGCAGTCAAAAGTGAAACTGAAAGCTGCTTCTCTGCTGATGTAGCTAATTATAGCCCGTGTGGTAGTCAACTTGTCCGTCACAATTTGACTGTAGTCCCTAACGTTTATTACCGTGTAAATACTAAAAGCTGAGATGGCATGTAATGCCATTTGTGTCAAGTGGATTTGTGTATTGGTTGGCAAATGTGTGGTGTCGCCATCGAGTTTCCTCTGGGATGTTATTCAGGGTAGTGTACGAGCTAATCGTATCGCTAATGCGACTGAATACTCTTTTGAGTAACAGGAGTTCATGATTGTGTACATTCTAGAAGTAGATTTTCACTGATCCTTTCCCATTTAAGTGCTTTGTTGCTATCTTACAGCACCCGGCTGGGTTGACTGTAATTGCTTAGATTGAACTGTAAATAGTTTTCTCTCGCTATTCACGGCCCTGGTGCAAATAGCAAAAATATGAACGTAAATGTTCTTGTCGTGACTGTCTTTGGTTCCTGGAGTCGCTGTGCTCTGGTGTGGGAGATGTTTTCGGTGGCCTCGACTCGAGCAAACAATTGTCTTTGCCGTTTTCCTCTGTGGGGTCATTTTTACGCACACAAATATGACTTGCCTCACGAAAACAAGAACTTCAGTCATGATGATGGTATGATTAGATTTTGTCAACGAGTGTCGTGTGTCTGCGTGGTAAAAAAATGCATGATCTTTCACTCCCACCCCCTAATCACCTACTTGTGCTGATTATATGGAATAGAGAGCACCTGCACTGCCACCTGTGGCCATCTGCCGCAAATGCAAACAAATAAAATAAACGTGGCAAATACAGTTGTCTATTAGACAAGGCTATGGCTTGATTAAACAAAGCTCCTCTCACCTATGTAGTTACTGGGCACCAAAGCAATAATTTTTAAATTAGAAATGGCCTTGTCTCACGCAAATTGGAAAATACGTGAATGCCAAACCACAGACACGCGGGATTCACTGAATATCACAAATTATAATTGCAACACCCGTACCACTTTCCTATTATTCAGGGCTTTGCCACCATATTGTGGTATTTTAAATTGGTCTGTCTTATAGTTTTTGGGTAGTCTACATTGACATTGTCATCAAAACATAACCACTCGTTTCATCCTTTTAGAAGTATTCATCAGAAAATGTTTGCTCCTCCCACCCCTTTAAAATACTATCAAAATAACTTTTTTTGGGTTAGCTCTCTGGTGTGTCTTGGCCAATTGTTGCCCGAGGCAGTGTGTGCGTGTGCGCGCCATACCAGCGGCTTGTGTAGTTTACAAAATATGTGTTCTACAATGCCTTTTGCATACCGTAAATGTAGCCGAGCTGCATATGCGTGATTCTAGTGTCTGTGTAATGGCCTTATGTTAATTGCTCACCCCTGCCTACAGTGGCGGCCTCGTATGCCCTCCCGTGTTCGTCCTCCGCTTCACGGATAAAGTAACTGCAAAAGACCAATAGTGACGGGAAGAGTCTCGGGTGTGAGTCACTGCCCTACTTTGGAGCCTTTCGATCACTGTCAACCCGTTGGTACCGTGGTTTGTAGCATCTCTCTCGAACCAAAACTCACGACTACTATACTGTAGATGGCTACACCGACAGATATATGCACATAATTCAACGAAAAAAAATCATAACATGCCCATGAAAACATATTGTACCATACCATAAAATCAATACAGTACGATATTGTATTGTCATACTGGTGGTCCAGTGGTTAGCGCGTTGACCTCACAGTGCAGCGCTTGTGGGTTCGATCTCGGCTCCGGCCTTCCTGTGTGGACTTTGCATGTTCTCCCTGTGCCTGTGTGGGTTTTCTCTGGGTACTCTGGCTTCCTCCCACATTCCACAAACATACATGGCAGGCTGATTGAACACTCAAAGTTGTCCCTAGGTGTGAGTGTGAGCGCAGATCATTGTTCGTCTCTGTGTGCTCTGCGATTAGCTGGTTCAGGGTGTCCCCCGCCTACTGCTCGAAGACAGCTTGGATAGGCTCCAGCACCCCCTGCGACCCTTGTGAGGATAAGGCGGATCGGAAGATGAATTGAACGCGCTAACAATCACACCTAGGGACAATTTCCCGTATTCCTTGAAGCTGCCACGCATGTTTTTGGAATGTGGGAGGAAACTGGAGAACCCGGAGAAAACCCACACAGGCATGGCGAGAACATGCAAACTCCACACAGGAAAGCCGGAGCCGGAATCGAACCCTGCAACGATGTTCTCTGAGGCAGATGTGCTAACCAGTCCACCACCGTGGTGCTAAAAAGAAAGAAAAAAAAAAAACGACAACCGTACCATAAGAAGTATATACCATGCATCCAAACCATACCGAAACCAAACCGATCTTAATAAAACTTTAAAAAGCTAAAGCTCATTTTTGGGGACTAAACAGTTTGATACACACGTTTGAAATAAGCTCTTTTCAACTACCTTTAATTAGATTATTATTCATAATGAATTCTACTAATCTGTGTGGAAACACTGATCGCCATCATTTCTCACAATAACTATCAATGCTTTTAAGAAGGTAGGGTTGAGAAATATCCGCACGCAAGACTTTATTTCTGAAAGGCAGCAACTGTCCACATTTACAAGTGGTCACGTCGACAGCGTGACAAGGAAATCACAATGTCCAATCAGTGCTGAGCTATTTTTAGGAGAGGCCCGTGGGCATCCTGTTGGTGAACTCTGCGCTACTCCTATCAGGAGGAGTGATGGGTCGGCCACTCTTTCCTTGAGGGACGATAGATGAATGGATACGCCATTTTAATAGGACAAATTAATTAGCATTTCTATCCCTAAGATGAAGACGATAATTGCTCTCCTATCCCAAATTTTAAATCCATATGATTTCATAATCATCTGAAACATGTCTTGAAAGCAAGGCACCTTGGAAACTAGCTTCCCAAACTCGATCAAAGCAGAAGCTCTGGACTCTTTGTTCGCTGTCCAAAGGTCAGCTTTGTCTCGCCAACCTCTGAGAAAAGGTCTCGTAAATGTTTGACTCTCTTCTTCAGCCAGGAAGTCACTTTATTTATTTATTTTGAAAGTGTGTGTGTGTGTGTGTGTGTGTGTGTGTGTGTGTGTGTGTGTGTGTGTGTGTGTGTGTGTGTGTGTGTGTGAGATCCTTTTTAAATGACTGCGTGTCAAAGTTGTGCATGTTCGGTCCACTAGTGCGAACGTTTTGTTGGGGCAGAGACTACTACTTTTATTATTTGCAAAAGGCTTGCTTCCATACGGCAATGGAAATGGATTATTGCACTGAAAAGAAAAAAAAAGAATGCAACACACATACACAAAAATTGATAGGTAAAAAGGTATTTATTTTTGAGGTTAATCTAATATTTTGAGATTTTTTTTTCTTTGATAACGATGCTTTTTTTTTTTTTTTTAAACCAATTGGCCCGATATTCGACTTTCTTTCCCAAATATGGCTAGTCATGTCATTATTTTCTCTCCAATGTGGCCACACACAAAATGCAGCATTCCAGTATCTGTATACACCGACCGACCTATCCACCTAAATTTGCGTTTTCACCCCAAACCACCCTGTTTTTCGTCCATTAAAAAAAAAAACACAAAAAATGCTTTACTCTTTGGCCTCGGCAGCCGATGTCACTTTGAGGCAACGCCGAGTCACTTTGGACCAAGTGAAGGACAGCTGGCCTGACAGCTGGGCTCGCGGCCGATCTGTGGGGCTCCGCCGGAGTTTGACGAGTTATCGGTGTGGAATGCGGCTTTACCTGAAGGCAAGGACGGCGCCGCTAACCTCTCGAGTCTTGCTTCCTTTGGCACGATGGAAAGAGACTTCGTGTGAAACGACCCCATCGCATATTCCCAGTGCAGCATTCAGCTATTTTCTTTTTTTGGGGCGGGGGTGTGGTGGGATATTCTCATTTCTTTTTTGCTGAAAAACTATTTGTTGCTCTCATAAAAGATGGTAGAAGTACTGATTTTAGGGTCACCCAGTGGCATCTTGGTGCCAAGGAACGACCAAGCTAAGTGTACAAAAGGCCGTTAAAAATCTTTTTTTGGAGGGGTGGGGCAGTCAATTACTTGTGGATTTTTGCGATCCACGGAAAGGCTTCCTTTCTCCTGCAAGTAGTCTGTATTTATTTTCAAGTCTTTTTTGTCATTGTAGGTCTGTATCTTTTCAGTCTCGTTCCGTCAGCACTTTTTTTCAAAAGTGTTTTTGTAATTTTTTCCTCTCATTTCTCCAACCAATAGTTTTTGGGGGACTTTTTCTGTGATGTTTGACTCCTGGTGCATCAGAGTTCGACATCCCTCCTCCCCCTCTTTCCTTTCCTTTTCTTGAATCATGCTAATAATAATCATACACCCCTAGCTTCATTTTTGTGCGTTGAGAGAGTTTTCATTGAGCTGATTTAATTTTTTTTGTTGTACATGAATCTTAATCATAAAACTTACAGCCATTTGGTGCTAATCCAAATCAGGCTTGTTTGCCCTAGTTGTCTTCTAATGGGATTGTCCTCGCTGATTAAGTGCATGTAGGCAAATGTTAAGATAACACCATCAGACAATTTCACGAACTTTTTTTTTTTTTTGGTAATGTACTTTCCCTAAAGCAAATGGTCTTGTGCATTTCCATCCCTCACAATGAAATCAGCAACACTTGTTATAAATGACCAGAGGCATTTTGAATAACATTTCCGAACCCAGGTGATCAAAGCCTTTTGATGGAGATAAGAATGCGTCCGCCGGGTCCCGGTGCACAATTTCACACACTTGCAAGAGAGAGCAAAGGCTGCCTTCTCAGTGCCGAACAACAAATGAAAAACAAAAAAGCCTTTTTTTTTTTTCCCTCCCCAGAAGTCTGTTGTGCTCCATCTAGATGTTTGTTGTATGGCATAAGATAAGAAAACCTTTATTTGTCTCACAATGGAGAAATTCGCAATTTACAGCAGCAAAATTGGGAGGAAAGAAAGTAGAAAAACATGAAGTATTTGCATGCACAAAATAAATAAATAAAAATATAAAGGTGATATGCCTCCTCTCCAAATAGCTCCTCACCCAATTAGAAACTATTCCTCAAATCCCATTTTGTTCTAGTTTAGTTATTAATACTTTATGATGTAGTGGAGCAAATGTTTTTTTTTCAACCAACAAAGAACACAATCACTTTTTTTTTTTTTTTTTCTGTCAGTTGAGGTCGTCATTTCTTCTATTAGTGCTGTTCACGCCAGATCGATTTACTCTGAATCCATACCGACTTTTGCTGGGTAATTTGTGTTTTTCTCAGAATTTTTAAAAATCTTTGATAGTGATCGCATTGTGCTGCCTAAACCGGTGCTTTCCGGCCCTCCATCTTTTCTTTGGCGTCATTTAGCCACCTGATTCACTTTAGTAGGCACCAGAATTAAATATGAACCAAGAAATTGAAGAAAACATCGCACTCCCTTCATTTTCTCTAAGTTTTGTGATATCATTTTTCTGTATCTGCAGCGCCAATCTTAAAGTGGATCGTGACGTTAAAAGTTGACACGCCAACGGGGAATGCAAAAGTGCCGCATGCATTAAGACCAAACTGCGACAGTCGGATGTGACGTCAGCCAACACGACAGGCTGGAATGTCGCGCCCCCACCTGCGGCTTATCTGTTGGGCGTGGAATGAGCATTTCAAAACTCTGCATTCTCACCTTATGCATTCGCTGCACGGTTACCTCAAAGTGTTCAACATTGGGCTTTTGCGAGAATCTCAACGTCCCATCGCGTGTCTAGACGGGCAGCGCTGGTCACACACGGCGCAGCGTAAATGTTAGAGGTGCGTGCGCGTCGTTGGGGTAATGGGTTTGACATCTGACATTATTCGATGAACTCATAACCTCTCACATCAACTCACTTTTGATACCCCAGAGGTGAAATGAGGATGAAACCCCCTCCTACAGTGTCTGGAAAACATGATCGTATCAGGACGCACGAGTAATTTTCAGACCAGCAATTTTTCGGATGGTGTTTTTAGGCTTAATGTATGCTGCCACTGACACAAAATTGTCGGTGTTGACCCAGCAGTTTTTTGCCCTCTTAGTTGTGCCAAGGTGAATAATGACATAGTTTAAAAAAAAAAAAAAAAAAAGCGAAACACCAAAATGAATTTTCCCTTCATTAGATGCTGACTGATCCCAAAGATTGATTTCCAGTAATCCCTCGTTTATCGCTGCGGTTACGTTCCAAAAAGAACCTGAGATCAGTGAAATCCCCAAAGTCTTTATTATTATTGTTATTATTTTTTTTTTACAATTATTACGTTTCCAATTTTGTATTGATTGAAACCTTTTTTCAGGCCCAAGCATGTCAAAAAACAAACGGTTTCTTTTCCAAACAAGTGACAGTTTTGAGAAATACTGTCCAGAACATTTTGTCCTGGAACTGCACAGCAAGGAGGAGCGGGGGTCGTTGACACGAGTTTTAGCCAATCAGGATGCAAAACACAACACACACACAAAAAAAAAAAAACGTGAAAGATGAACCGCTTTCTAGTGAGGGATTACTGTACTCCAAGCTCCTGCGGGAAATTATTGATAATAAAGGTGAATAATTTTAGCACAGTCACACTCTGTATCAAAAATGATCAACCATAACAATGCTCAGTTTGAATGACAGTTTTTAGTGAATCAGCACTCCGTCCTACATTCCCTGACCGACAGAGGCGACTGTACGTCGTGACGCAGGAGAGCCGTTTTATTGTAACGCTCCAAGCTTTTTCCAGATTCACCGTTCAGGATTTTTCCCAAGAAAAAAATCGTCCTTGATGATGACACTTCCCTCGACCATTACATGAGGAAAAAAAAAAAAGTGTTGGCCACACACAATGCGACAACTTGATTTTTATTTTTTTAAACTGAGCAGTTTGTCTTGCAAATGCAAAACCTGTAGGTGGGATGAGGTTGTTAACTGCCACTAACCGCCAGTGGAAGTAATAATGAGGGCGTCGAATGCGAAGGGCAATACCTGCAAAACTGGTTTGAGAGCCAACACAAGACAGTCGGCTTGAATTAGAACGGCTGCTGCTTCTGAATATATCATCCCGATATTGTGAATCTCATGCCCAGTAAATGCGCAGAGCTTCAGTGACCCGTTGGGTCAATGGCATGTACCAAACAAGGAAATTCTTTGTTTACTTTGAGATGGCATCGCCTCCTTTTTCCGACAACGCCTCTCAGCCCGCTCGCGCATTCTTCAGCGTGAACCTGACTAATGCCAAACATTTCATCCCGCCTTGCCTACACACAAAGATAAAAAAACTTCACGTATTGTATGTTTTGCATACAGCTTTTAAAAGCGAGCGTTCTGTCTGCAAAGATGCTGATTTTGTTGGACCAAAAGAGAAAGAAGTGTCAGGCTCGCGTGTCAGGAGAACTTCCTCACAAGCCCTTTACTTTTTTTGGTGATGGCAGCCAACCGTTCCACTAAAAATGCCACTGGATGTCAGCAATGTTGTGTTTTGCACCATTTGGTGCTCTCTTTTATGAATTTGGAGATACACAAATATTCTCCGTATTATTTTATATGAATGGAATGGGTGAATGTCGACACCTCAGTTGACATTGCAATCGATACCGAGACTGCGAAGGGATTCAATTCACGCCGTGATTTTTCGGCCATATCGCCCAACCTCGCATGAAAGACAAGTTGTATCACAGCGTCTAGTTTCAGCATTCAAGAAGGCCCATTCCCTCGCATGCTCTCTCATGCAGGGTTGACTCTGAAAGGGTTTATCGGCTGCAGTCGTGGAACCATCCCATTGCTGTGAAGTTGGCGTTTCACATTGAAGCTCTTTTGAAGTTATTCTTGGAAAGCTGCTGAAAGATGTTTTTGTTTGTTTATTTTTTTTAAATAGACCATTTCACCTTGCTCCCCTGCCCCTCCCCTGCCATCAACACATTTTGCCTTAGTTAAAGAAAAAAAAAGAAATCCCTTGACCGTGTCAAATGTCCCAATCTGAATACAAGTGGGCGGCCCGGTGGTCCAGTGGTTAGCGCGTCGACCTCACAGCGCCGAGGTCGTGGGTTCGATCTCGGCTCCGGCCTTCCTGTGTGGAGTTAGCATGTTCTCCCCGGGCCTGCGTGGGTTTTCTCCGGGTACTCCGGTTTCCTCCCACATTCCAAAAACATGCATGGCAGGCCGATTGAACACTCGAAATTGTCCCTAGATGTAAGTGTGAGAGTGGATGGTTGTTCGTCTCTGTGTGCCCTGCAATTGGCTCGCAACCAGTTGTGTGTCCCCCGCCTACTGCCCAAAGAGAGCTGAGATAGG
>CAAKHF010023801.1:0-41896 GCA_901007745.1 Hippocampus kuda | reverse complement strand
GTGTGTGTGTGTGTGTGTGTGTGTATTTAAAAAATGTTTTGTCATGCTATTGGCAAAATATTGATTCTGCACTGCTCAAGACGATGAACATGGCACAGATGTTTTCTATTATATTGTGATTTTTTTTTCAGTTTTTTTTAACAAAGTATTCTGAATGCCTCAGTTGCATGGCACGCCACCGTTTGAAGTTGCTGTCACACAGATGAAATCAAACAACTCTTTGAGGGTCCTTCTCAAGATCAGATTAATTTCGACTCCCAGCGTGACATCACACGACCAGATAATGATTTGCTCCGAATCAAAGCGGGGGGAAATTCAGCCCCCTGTAATTAATGCAGAGTGTGTCCCCACAATGTGCGTCAACGAGCTTGTCTTCATATTTTCTATCTGTCCTCTTTGTCATCGGTCAACAATGATGGATGGATGAGTCGCTTTGAGTGGCAGCCTCATCAATCAGAACTTTCTGAGTGGGGGGGAAACACCAAGGAGGCCGATGGCACATCTGGACGCAGCTGCACTCGTTCAACCAAAAGTATAATCTTGTAGGGGCGCTGTAAAAATCTCTCTTCCTGTCCAAAAGATTGACTGTTAACAGAGCAAAACAACAGAAACGGTTTGTCAGCAGCGTAGTACAACCTCAGGCAAGTTGATCTGCATTGTTCATTTTCCAAAAAAGAATTCAAGCAATTACAAGTTACACTTTCCTAAAAAGAAGGAAGTAAGATTTTTCACACTTTAAATGCAAGTGGCCAATCAAATTCTCGAATGATTTTTTGTTATGATGATGATGATGATGATGATGTTTATATATATATATATATATATATATATATATATATATATATATAATATATATATATATTTTAAAATTGCAAATATATCTCTTGGAGTTGTGGCTATGTCAATCGAACAGTGCACTTGTTGTATTGTCTGTATTTAAAAAAAATATATGTACATCCATGTTGGCAGTAGCTGCCATACTCATGGAGTGGTTAGGACTGCACGACTGTCTGTGTTTTATGTTATGTGTTGTGTTTATTATTTTACTTTATGATAACTGTTTTGTTAAGCGCTTTGTTACAGCTGCCGCTGTTGTGAAAGCGCTATATAAATCAGCATGTATTGTATTGTATATTGTTACGTTGGTTAGATATTTTGATGAGATCTAGTGGATATCAAAAGTCTACACACCCTTGTTCAAATGCCATTTTTTAAATAAAAACAAAAACAAATTTGACCAACATATGTATGTCACACACATGAACGGTTAAAGTTTTGAAATGATTCATCTTGGTCTCGTTTTTGCATACCACTAAAACCTGGCGAAGCGTGTCCACTTTTTATATTTGGAAAAAGTAATGAGCATGTCGGCAAGTGCATTTATGTGGTGTAAAACGTTTTAATGGGGTGCTGATATTGTAAATTTCCACGGGGGAGCTGCGGGAGGGCATTTTAAGAGTTGTTTATTTTATGTTACTTGTTCAGCTCACAACATTGTCGTCCATTTTCTTCAATCTTGGCACCAACATGTCGAAAATAATTTGGTTTTCCGCGCTCGCGTGTTGTTTGCTGGCGCCAGGGCCACTGTGACCTCAAATTCATGACTTTCTCCCTTTTAACACGAGAGTTCAAGAATGCCTGGCGTCGCTTCAGAGCCAGGCGCATTCCATCGCTGATCACTTCTTGATGTATGGATCACGGCGTGTTGTCCTTCTCTTTGGACGTGATTTAAGATACGGCAGCGAGACAGGAATTCAACCTCGTTATTTATTTATTTATTTTTGGGGACAAGATGGATGGTGTCATTGTTGGTATCCTGCTGCGAGGTTAAAGGGGTAGCCATATGATTTCGTGCCTCCTTTATCTCGCGCAGAGCACACAAACGCAAGCACCTAATCTCACCTCAGTCATTCTAATTGGACAGCCTCCATTCCTTGATCCGATATTGTTTTCACGCACAGCCGGCGTAATGGCCGTGTAGGCGCACGCTGTGTTCATTTGTGCCGTGGAGTCGGAACATGACAGCCTCACTGGCGGAATGAAATTGACGTCCACGTTGTTATTTTTTTTCCCTTATCTCCTTTTGTTTAGGCCGGCTTCAATAATAAAAACGTCACGGCCGCAATTAGGACGTGAGAGAGTGTGACTTTTATGGCTGGCGGCACCATTTATTTGCCAATGCGCAAAGAACATTTGGTGAAGAACATTTGAGTGTGGCGCTGCTGAGATTGTTTGCTGTTGTGCGTCTGGAACAAAAAAAGAAATGTAATGAAGAAAAAGTGAGGCGAGCAAAAAAACAAAAAAAAAAAAGTTATTTTAAAACTGATTAATTAATACATATTTTTACATTTGTAAAACAATCATTTTGACAAGTTTTTTTCCCCCTAGATTTTTAAAAACTTAAAATCTGGTTACGTTGACACGCAATCTACTTAGTATAAATTTCCCCATTTTAAAATCTAGAAAACAATAGTTTGTGCCGTATTGCATTCTTTTTTTTTTTTTTTTAAATATTTAAAAATGAGCCAATATGACACGCAGCATAACATGGTTGCAGCACACCTTCATTAATTTATATTTGTGAGCTTCAAAACGGGTCATATTCACCCACAGCATCACCCGAGACTGAAAAAAAAAACCCCTCAATTTAAAATGTAGACAAAATATGTACTTCACACCCTTGATATTTGTCTAGATTTTTTGTTTGATCCGCAACATAACTAAAAGGTTCAGCTTCAAATAGTTTTCTTGATTTTGAACCTTCAAATCCTGAAAATTAGGCAGGTGGATTTTGAAGCACACTTTGTAACTGTCACTATTAAAATTCACCTCTCACCCCCTCTCTCCTCTTTTTTTTTTCTCTCTCTTTCCATTTCCCCACCCAGCTGGTCGGCGGCCAGTTTGACCTGGAGATGAACTTTATCATCCAGGAGCCCGAGAGCATCGTGTGTATGGTGGAGCTCCTGGATAAGTGCGAGCCCACCTGCCAGGCCGAGGTGTGGAGCATCTTCACCGCAATTCTCAAGAAGAGCGTGCGCAACCTGCAGGCGTGCACCGATGTGGGGCTCATTCAGCTGGTGCTGCGGCGCATCTCCGACACCGACAGCATGATCGCAGGTACGCAAGGCCAAGTGGAGACACTGACTGACTGGGTGAAAGAAATGTAAATATGTTTCCAACTAAATTGGTTTGACCTTTTCATTATGTAAGAAAAGCTATATCAAAATAGCACTTTTTATTCGCTTTTTTCCCCCAAATATTCAAATTTCCCCCCCCCACCAATTCTCTAAAACATAAAAATCAGGACTGTTTTGTTGACACACTCAATTTTGGGAAATGTTGTCACGTCTGTACTTAAAATGTTTTGGATTGACGTGAAATCAACTGAGGTGTAAATGGGAGTTTGGTTCCTTTTGTGGGAGTGAGGCTTGTTTGGGGGACATTTTTGGTTCCGGGGATCAAAGGCTTTGCGACAACTCCCTTGTGAGGCATTGGGAAATTGCCGGCATTACTGGGATCTATTCCGACGGGACGGTGTTTGCGTCAGTGCCCTTCTCGCCAGCGAGAACAGCGCAGGCCTCCAGCAACTGTGCAGTCAAGTGAGGGTAAAGTAGATGTTTACTCAAGTGAAAACGTTCCATCTTTTAAGATCATTCCCCCGATATATGCCATTATCAAAAGTTCATGGTTTCATGGCAAAGACATCCAATTTGTTTGTCGACTTTGCTCATGTACATCAATTGGATTTCATGCTCGATCATTCTGACTTTTTTCTCCCCCCCCACCCCCCTTTTTTTTTCCAGACTTGCTGGTGGACATGCTGGGTGTGTTAGCCAGCTACAGCATCACTGTCAAAGAGCTGAAATTATTCTTTAGCAAACTGCAAGGGGAGAAAGGCCAGTGGGTGAGTCAGATAGTGTTGTTGTCTCGGGCATATTTGCGAAGAATGTGCTGAGAAGGCGTCGGCCGCGCGTTGTCCTCCCCCGCCTTGCCAGATCGATGTCCTTGTCACACAGATGTGACAGCTCATGATGTTGGTCCAGAGGATTTGTTTCATTTCTCATTGGCGCTTTTGGTTCCTGTGCAGTGTGACGCTGCAGATATTCGAAGCGATCAAACAGTTCACCTCTTGAGGCTTGTTTGTAGGATTCATTGCATCGATGCAGCATTATAGCATCATTCTATCTCCCTACCTGACTAACAGTTTTAGACTTACTTAACTACCACGAAATAAACAGCTATATGCCTAGATAAAAAAACAAAACAAAACCATATCTCCATCCCTGTTTTGTTCGTGTCCAGATTGATTGACAAACTCATTGTATGCTTGACTGGTTAATGAAGCGCAGTCGTTTCTTTCGTGTGGACTTCAGCTTTCCCCAAATTTGTGCATTCCCAGGGTTAGGCTACGTTACGCAAGAACCTTTATTTATTTGTTTTTGGATTCTTTCAGCCTCGGCATGCCGTGAAGCTCCTGTCAGTGTTGAAGTACATGGCTCACAGGAACGGCCCAGATTCCTTCTTTAGCTTCCCTGGCAAAAACGCAGCCGTGAGTACAATCTACCAAAATCCCCCCCGCCACCCCCAACCAAACATATTACAATGAATTTGGTTTTGTTGTGTTGGTTTACCAACAGGCGATAGCGCTTCCACCCATTGCAAAATGGCCGTACCAGAATGGCTTTACATTCCATACATGGCTCCGCATGGACCCTCTCAACAACCTCAATGTGGACAAAGACAAGCCTTACCTCTACTGGTCAGTCTTGGTTCCTTCACCCCGATCTCAGCGAGACAGTTTCCTTCCTCGGAATCTTACCCCCTCCCGCTTCTCTGCTTTTCATTCAGTTTCCGCACCAGTAAAGGCCTCGGCTATTCGGCACACTTTGTTGGCGGTTGTTTGATTGTGACCTCGTTGAAAACCAAGGGGAAAGGATTCCAACACTGTGTGAAGTACGACTTCAAACCCCAGAAGGTAAGATGGGAACGAAAAATCAAACAACGGGGTAGGGGGGTAATAAATTTGTCATCTGGCCATTCTGTTTACAAAAGCTGTCGTTTCTTCCATTGTAGTGGTACATGGTGACTCTGGTACACGTCTACAACCGCTGGAAAAACAGCGAAATCAGCTGCTATGTCAACGGTGAGCTGGCATCCTTTGGAGAGATCGCCTGGTTTGTCAACACCAGCGACGTAAGTAGAAAGCCTTTGCGAAAGCGTGGCTAATTGGTCTAAGACAGGTGTTGTCAAACTGCGGTGCGCCCCTGGGGCTGATTATGTGGTTGGAGAGAGGGCCGAGTCAACTGTGGGTGGGTGTGGCTTTAAAAGACCGGGAAAGGCTGTTCTACGACTTAAAATTAACCTAGAAATTGATTCTTTGTTTGTTTTTTTAACTCATTCAGTACAAGCCAATTCTGGACCAAGTCTGAAAAGACGTTTAAAAACGTCTTTGGGAGTGAATGAGTTAATTAGGGAGGTGGTGACGGCTTGAGGTAGCGGTTTGTGGCGCATGGGAATCGGGGTGTACCAATTCTGTGGATGTGTTGAACCATTTCAACCTGGCTGAAAAAAAAAAAAAAAAACGTAGCTCTACACGAAAGTTTCGGCCAGTCTCCTTCAGTTCCTGTATTCTGTCAAATACTAATTCATCACTTGGATACAGTACTGTCATTTACAGGACTTTATTTCCAGTCTCTCATCTTTTGGTTGTAGTTATTAGGGGGCAAAATGGTGTAAAAGCTGCACTGCTCATTACACACAAATCACTGCATGCACTGTTGTCACAGCATGGAGGATTACTTGAGTCGACAGTCGCGTATCAAAAAAGAACTAGCGCCGAATGCGAAGTGAGGCTGTCATCGAGGATATTTATAGCACGTTGTCCTAACATCTTTGCTGCTATTTTTGCCTCTTTTTATCATCACACCGTAATACATGTTCTTTTCATCTTTAAAATGTTTTTTTTCCTTTGTTCGCTTTTTGGAGTGCTCAAAAACGGAATGCTTTTGTCCCGCAGACGTTCGACAAGTGCTTCCTAGGCTCGTCCGAAACGGCCGACGCCAACCGGGTCTTCTGTGGTCAGATGGGCGCCGTCTACTTATTTGGAGAAGCCCTCAATGCTGCGCAGATCCTGGCCATCTACCAGCTGGGGCCAGGGTATCAGGTAAGATGGAGAGAAGTTTGACAACTCTGCTCATTTCAACTCCACTGCTGACCAAAAACCTTTTATTTTTACTGAACATACAGTATATTGTAGCACCGCTAGCGATTCCTTGAATGAGCCGTTTGTTTCCATAACAATGCTTGTAACTCAAAACACTCATCTGGTCAGTATCCCACTTCAGACTGGAATTTTCCCCAAGGCCTTTAAAAGCTGTCATTTAGTCACGCAAAGAAGATGCCGCAGTACCGAAAAATTCAGCCCGTATCAAATCTGCCATTCTTCGGCAAAATCCCAGAAAATGTTACCACCGGATTACTGAATTGACCCTTTCTAATAAAGCTTTTGATCATCAGGCTGTTTTTATCACATGACTATACGATGCCTGGTTTCTCTGTTGTTGAGTACGTAAACAGCTGACAATATTTGAGGAAATCAAAATAGAGTCCAAGACCAAAAATTAGAAATGATAAAATGTGATTGAGTGCAACAGACAAGATATGAAAAGATAGGCAATAAAGATCACTGCTGTCAATTTGGATTGTTGCAGCTGCATATTATTTATTTAGTTGTTATTTTCTTCAGGCACCTCAGGGCCAAAACAGAAAGACAGCCGTCACTTTGCGAGGCCTTTCTTTTCCTTTTCTTTTTTTAGATCTCCTCCTCATCTTGTCTCTCCTCATTGCCCCTCAGGGGACGTTCAAGTACAAGGCCGAAAGCGACTTGCTGTTTGCCGAGCACCACAAGATGCTGCTGTACGATGGCAAGCTGTCCGCCGCCATTGCTTTTGCGTACAACGCCCGTGCCACCGATGCCCAACTCTGCCTTGAGTCTTCTCCCAAGGACAACGCCTCCATTTTTGTGCATTCGCCGCACGCGCTCATGCTCCAGGTAAACTGTGGTTGTGTTCAGAATCACTCCCTTATTGTCTTCATTGTATCGTAAGCGATGAGAGTAAGTTTGCAGATATTAAAACCCGGCAGTCGGAAACGTGAGTGAATGATTCTGTACAGTCACTGTGTTAGGAATCATTCACTCATCCCCGTCACTTTGGCAAAGGTGGAGAAAGTTTTCAGTATAGCCGTATCATTAGAGCAGAAGGTTCACCTGCTGGCAATACCTGCAGGTTTGCTTATTAGGATGCTCACACACTGTCCAAGTAGCAAACACACACACATACAGTGCTAGTGCTCCTTTCCCTCTTGATTTTTTTTCTCACAGTTTTTGACTTTTCCCTCTCATTAAAAAAAAAAAAAGTGTTTTCAGTATGCTTTCCAACAAGCTTGCAATACTGCAGCACCCTGTGAGAAATGACGCTGAAAAAGTAAATTAATCTAAAACCAGCTTCCGATACTGTATGTTACCATGTGATGCATTAATATCATACAGTAGCATAAGGTCTCAGATTGTAAAAGGTGCCTTGTGCAAAGAATGGCATAAACAAACGTATGCAAAAAAGGCGAACCTGTATTTTTCGTTTGATTTTTTTTACAATCATAAAAATCAAAAGAATCTTAACATTTCACTCAGCAAATTTAGCCAGCACTGAGTGTTTATCCAAAATAAAAAAAGAACTAAAATTGTTTATTCATGTATTTTATGTTATAAAGTGACAAAAGAGTGTTCATAAATCAATAAATTTTGCACCAAGTAAGTTTTGGTGGCGCTTGAGTGATTGTTAAAAATAAACAACAACATCCAACACAAATAAAGCTATAATACAAATATAAATACAAAACAAATTAAAATGAATTAATATCCCTTCACCATGGATCGTTAATTTTACTCTAAACAAAAAATTAAAAATTTCACCCTAATATGGATGTGACATTGAGTGTTTATTAGAAATAAAGCACAGTCAAAGAAATGGTGAAGAATAGAGAATTTATATATCATTGGTTTTGTAAAATACAGTATTGGGAATTTGCACAATCTCATCTGTATTGTGTTGGTATTAGACATCGGAGGATGTCATTTTTGTTCGACATCATTAATAGTCATGTTGAATAGAGCCATGGCTGAATGTAACTTCATTGTGGCGTTGTTCGTGCAGGATGTGAAAGCGGTGGTGACTCACTCTGTTCAGAGCGGTATTCACTCCATTGGTGGCGTGCAGGTCCTCTTCCCCCTCTTTGCACAGCTGGACTTCTGCCAGCCCTCCAGCCACGAGCTGGACACCTCTGTCTGGTAACTATGGAAACGCACATACGGTTCATATCTATAACACAAGATGAGTGCATCTACACAAATGTGTCAATGGTAACACTTGGAAACCAAGTGTCATTCTTAGGTACGCACAAGGATTAAAACAAATCTATTTTTAAGAGATTTTTAAACTCCTATGAAGACACAACAACTGGTATTTAATAGTCTGGCTCATACTGTGTGCGCTACGGTCATCTCAACGCAGCATCCCGCAAACGCGGATTCTTGTTCCACCACCGATCTAATCTAGTCCTCCAAGGCAGGAACCTTGCACGCTAAAACGTGATTTAACAAAGATGAGACACAACATGGAGGGGGCCACACGAGGATGAAAGTTGTTCTCATGGCAATGCTTCAACCCGAGATGAACAACTTCCCATTTAATTTCGGCCATGAAGACCTTGAGACTTTTTCATACGTTCTGTCTTAACAGACGTGTCCACTGAATTTTGTCTGGATCAGTTAAATAGCTGACTTTCCACATCCCGATTCCCCGGAATTTGCCCCCCAAATGCCCGCTTTAAACCAAAATGGCAGACTTGCTGTTCATTTCCTGGGACTTTTTTACGTGTCGTGTGATATGTCGATTGATGGAACTGATGACAGGAGCAATTTTTTATTCAACTTCCTCCGGCCCTTTTTCATTGTCCCTCAAACCAAAATGGCCAACTTCCTGGTCAATGTCATGCATGGCGTGCATTCTGTTTACAATACACGTCCGCACAACCTATTGTCAATGGTGCTAATTTTTTCCAACTTTCCACAAGGCACGACTGGGTTTCATGACTAATTCGTCCCGTTTTTTCGCATGCCAGCTTCACAAGCATTACCTACGTGTCTTAATGGTCCCGTGTCTCCCTTTCGTCCTTCTCGAGGCGACACTGCGTGATGCGTCGGAACGACGAGGACACGACACCCTCATTCAATCACATCACATGTTGTGTTCGGCCCCCTTCGCACTCCGGGCTTTGTCAGCAGCAGCAGCTCACGCGGATTATTGTTCCTGTCCGTCACGGTTGTGACTGTTTTTGTCTCTGTGCGCATTTGCCTTCTAGCTGCACGCTGCTGTCTTTTGTGATGGAGCTGCTGAAGAACTCTGTAGCCATGCAAGAGCAGGTCCTGGCCTGCAAAGGCTTCCTAGTCATTGGATATACGTTGGAAAAGGTGGGTCAAATTTCCAGGATCCATTTCGTACCCCCGTCAAGCCTTCAAAACAGGCAACCTTGCTTTTGGTCAGTTATATATCCATTCAATCTGAAAAAATAAAAGCACAATATTTCTCAATGCAGAAATTAAACCATTTTACTTGAATTTCAGTACAGAAACGATAAAATGAAACAACTAAAAATACTTAATCAGACTTTGGATGATGGCTTCAGATGTCACATTTTCATTTACATGCATTCTTGATCATTCCCATCATTGCATTTTGAACAAAAACACAATTGTAACATACATTTTAGTCATAATGTATTTTCAAGTTTTGATCATTTCACCACGAGAGTTCACAAAAATGGCAAAACATCAAGAGCTCACTGGAATTGAAGAAGTCCACATGAAAGCACTTCATAATATTGAATGGTCTCGATGGCCGCATCGTTTTCTGTAGCACGGTATTGCATGTATACACGGAGCTGAACTTTAAGTGCTCTGTCTTAGCTTGGCTTTGATGACCAGTCAAACAGACTTGATGTGATTCTACATTTTCTCCTCTCTGAAGGTCACAGCTGTTTGTGTGCTTGGCAAATGGCCTTTGCCATTCTTCACAGACATCATCATCTCATTTGTGCCTCTTATGTTTACCCCGCTGCAGTCATCCAAGGTGCACGTAACGCGACCCGTCCTGGACATCGTGCTGGCCTTCTCCCGGTACTTGAGCAACTTGCAGAACGGCATCCTGCTGCTCAAGCAGCTGTGCGACCACATTCTGTTCAATCCCGCCATCTGGATCCATGCCGCCGCCAAGGTAACCACGCGATATGGCAAAAATGCTTGCTAAGTACTCTAACAGGGCCAGAGCTGAGTCGAGTAGCTAAAATGTGTACGCTTACTAGAGTACTTTAGAAAAATATGACTCAAGTATCGGTTAAGAAATAAAATTAGAATTGACAAAAATCACAGTGGCAGCATCATGATAGCTTTGCAATAACAGTTGTTTGAATTGTAACAATTTGACTAAAATTGACAAGAGTATTTCAAAAATCACTTATAAATCCCACTGAGTTGTCTCCTTTTTCCTCTGATGTTGCCTCGCAGGTGCAACTGACTCTGTACACGTACCTGGCCACCGAGTTTATCAGCACCGTCACCATTTACAACGCCATCCGCCGGGTGGGCACCGTGCTGCAGGTCATGCACACGCTCAAGTACTACTACTGGGTGGTCAATCCGCATGACCGCAGCGGAGTTGTGCCCAAAGGCGTCGGTGAGTGTCCGTCAAGTACTTGATTCGACTGCCGTTCACGTCAAACAATCGACTGACGCTCTGCTTCCATCGTTTTTCCAGATGGTCCAAGGCCAAAGGAAATGCTGTCTTTGCGAGCCTTTCTGCTTTTGTTTGTCAAGCAGCTCATAATGAAGGTAAGCTAGTAGGTGTACACACCTATGTGACGTATCACAAGTGGCCCAATTCAAACTGCAACCACAATTTATTGTCACTCAGCTCAGCATTGATTGTGATTACTGCTCAGTTGGGATCCAACGTTTCTGGCTTTTTTTTTTTTTTGGCTTTTTTTTGGTTGCTGCCCCTACAAAAACTGTACCAGTGTGTTGGCAAACAAAATGTGTGATTATAACCACAGAACTGGAAATGACATGACCTTATTACGATTGGCTTTGAGAGGCTACTCAGGAAAATTATGAAAGGCAAGACTTTGCAGTACTTTGCTAGTTTTCGACCCGTTCATCACGCTAACAATAGCTACACTCGTCATTTGCATGAGAATGAAATTTGAAGTTTCAAGTAACAAAATATTGTTTTTCTTTTTTTTCCTTTTTTAAAATTTTATTTTATTTTTTTAATCCAATACAATGTAGAGGGACTACATAACTATTCTAGTTACAGTAAGATGGCGACAGTTTGCTTGACAGAATATCAAGTTTTGTGATATTTTTAAGCAAGTTACTCAGGTAGAGTTCCAAGTGAATTAAAACATGAGAGTTCCATTATAGTTTAACTAGCTGTACGCTAGTTTAAAATAACGCTGCTGGCTGCTCTACCCGCATCGTCGTCAGACGTGTTTGGAGCCTTTTTTATTTTTATTTTTTACCCTGAGACAAGCATGATGACATCAGCAAACATTGCAATTGATCGGTAGAGTGCCAAATTACCGTCTACCAAAAACATCCTACGTACCGTTTACCCCTAGACAATTGTGTTGATTTAATTGTATTTATTTAGAAAATTTGAACTGACCTGGTTTCAGCCATCATCTGAAAAGTATGTGCGCACTTGCCTGACACAATGCCTCACCAGTTTGGAATTTCTGGGTTCCTCTGTTAAGTAACTCGGGGGGAGTTACTTAACAGAGCAGTGTTGAGCTTTTCTTTTGCATTTGAGAGAACCCTGGTTACTAATGAGACACCTCCACTGTTGTTTCAGGACACCGGTGTGAAGGAAGACGAGCTCCAGAGCATCCTCAACTATCTCCTCACCATGCACGAGGTGGGTGTATAAAATCACCACTAGATGGCACTATTGTTCAACACTTCGTCCCTTGCTGTTGCTATGCAAAAGACAAGCAAACAAAATCCCAAATTGGTATCTGTGAATATTTGGCTCTAGGTGGTACATAAATATAAAAAAAATCTTAAAAATGTGTCACTTGTCTTTGTCCTGATATAGGATGACAACCTGATGGATGTGCTGCAGTTGCTGGTGGCACTGATGTCGGAACATCCTGGATCCATGGTGCAGGCCTTTGACCAGCGGAACGGCATTCGGTATAGCAGGAGCATGCACGCAGTTGTTTGAATGTTGCCCCTCGACAACTTCATGTGAAATATTCTTTCATTCTTGATCTTGGTGGCAGTGTGATTTACAAGCTTCTGGCATCCAAAAGCGAAGGGATCAGAGTGCAGACGCTCAAAGTGCTGGGATACTTCCTCAAACATTTGCCCCCCAAGTAAGCACCATTTCTGTTATGATTATATTGAATGGACAAGAAGGCATTTCACTTGTGAATCGACACTATTTGCACATAAAATCGCCCAGGGCAGCATTATAATGAAAACGATGACTGTATTCTGGATATTCCCCCACAAAGGGAATGGGGGAATGAGAATGTGGGTTTTTTTTTCGTACAATGTAGTTTTATAATGTCAAATATTTGATTTTTCTCCAAAAATAAAGGGAGGCCTCGAATTATCAGAAAGATAAATTATATCTTTGTCTGTACATTGGGGCAAGCCTTTCATTATGCAAATCCAGTTTTAGAATAATATAAATTATATACTTTTGTTTGTAAGTGTGGGTGAGGTGAATTCAGTTTTACAATATAAAATCAATTTTCTGATGAATAGTCGGAGGCCGAATTTTGCAAATGGCAAGAATGGTATTCGGTGTACATTTTGGTTTATTCAGTATGCTGAAACTTTCATTTCCGCACTTTTTTCTCTCTCAGAAAAGAATGATTTTGCATTTTTTTTCTGATTTCTCCCTGCTTTTGCCTCTGTTGTTGTTGTTTACATCAGGAGGAAGTCAGAGGTCATGCTGAGTCACGGTCTCTTCTCCCTGCTCACGGAGCGCCTCATGCTCCACTCAGCCCAGTTTTCAATGACCACCTACAACGTGCTCTTTGAGGTCGGCTCACCTTCAATAAAGCAAGATAATGCTATGACAACGATAATGCCATGACAACGATGTGCCATGTGAATGTATCGTTGAGTGTTGTTTTACCTCCGTTCCGACTTCAGATCCTCGCCGAGCAGATCTGCACACAAGTCATCCATAAACAGCATCCGGAACCCGACTCCACTGTGAAGATCATCAACCCACGTAAGTGCCTGTCCTGAAATCACTAGCGCCCCCCACCCCATTGCCACACAGCACACCTTTTGTCTGGCTCCCTGCACGGCAACTCCATTCCCAAAGGAAACAGTTGCTTTGCAATGCACAGGTCCAACAAACAACACACACATCTGGTACACGAGGATATTTTTTAAAAAAATCCTCCTGTGTAAATCCTTGTTTGTATGCTGTCTAATAACTGTCTGTCAAAAATTATGTTTTGCCAACCTGTGTCTATTTATTTTATTTTGCTGAAAATACAACAATGTTACTCAAGAATATTGGAGGTTCGTGCCTTTTGTTGGACAGCAGCATTCTAGTTTTTCTTTTCCAAAGTTTTTCTTTTTGTTCTAATCCGTTTGAAAATTAACACTGTGCTTAAATATCGGGGGACAACAACTTAATGATTTAATTAAAATGTATCCCACATAAGTAAAAAAAAAAAAAGACCAGGTTTAAAGTGAAAAGTAATGACTAAAAATTAATTGTAAATGCAAAGTACTCGACCACTACACCGTCCTGGAACAATAATTCATTTGCTAGTACAGTATTTATAGACATAAAATCAAGGACCCCCGATTATAGTTCTGATGCGCCTTGGTGTTGTGGGCTCCCTCCTCCTTCATTTCTATTTTTACACAGGAACACGTGCAGTCAGTCAGTAAAATCTTTTTCCCCCCAAAAAGCTCTGGCATGAGTTCAGGCTGGCTTCTTTAATGTGACAAGGTCCGGCTGCAGTCCCACGCTGATTATGTGCAGCCACGGCTGTGTTAAAAAGCATCCCAGCCGGGCCAGATCACTTTGTACGAATGGTGATATGCTTCTCCTACGCCCCCTGCACCTTTTCTTGATTTTAATCTGTGACAAAGTCTCAAAACAGCCCTCTGATTGCACTCTTTAGGAACGCCAGAGCCAATCAAACTACATCGAGGAAGTGCCGTTTCCCTCAAATTAACTTGGAAAAACAAGACAGGAGGGTTACGCCATGCCTCCGTCCTTTTTGCTTCTCTAATTTTCTGGCGGTGGAGGTTCAGTGACTCATAATTTACACGACTTTAAGCGTAGAAACGACGACGGAGCTAAGGGGGCGAATGTTAGCGCCAAGGTCTGAAGAGGCGAGTGTAACCCAAACCCCAACTGCTGACATTGTCTCGGTAATTCATCGCAACTGGAGCCAAACCTTCTACGGGGGCTCAAGCAATACCGAGAGCATTACTGTAAGATAGCTATCTATACTTTAAATATTCTCTTCTGTCATCCATTTTTCAGACTTCGGATTGTTTGTGACAGAATGATTTGCACGTCGTGTCCAATCTAGTAACGACAGTTCATATAAAACCTCTCTGCAGTCTTGTTCAAATGACAGGTTCCTCTGATATTTAAAAAAAAAAAAAAGACCAAGATACATTCAAAACTTTTCCATCATTAATGTGACCAGTTCAAAAAATCTTTAGTGAAGCAAGTTAGGGGGGAAAAAAAGCATACAGAACCTCTTACAACTGGAGACCTGTCTGTGTTCAGAATTAACCAGTCACATTCAAACTTGTGAAAAATTGGAGTCGGCACACACCGGCCACTAATTAAAGTTCAGCTGTTCAAATGGGCTTTGCCTGACATTTTTCTTGTCATAGTCTTACCCCACAAGCCAAATGGCTACATTGAAACTGTCACAGAAATTAATAGCTGTAAATTCTCACTTAAATGATCTCAATTTTTTTTTTTTATCCCTGACCAGTCAAAACTTTTTTTTGTGAGAAATGAACAAATGTTCTCAACAAAAATGTGATTTTTGTTATTGGGAATTCTTTTCTCTCCTCCAAATGTTACCTGAATATGATGCCTTTTCTGATAAGAAAAAATAAAAACACTATCATTTGCATTTTTGTGAGAAATAAAACGACTTCAATCACGTAATCATACCATTATTATTGCGAAAATGCAATTAGCCACATAACTTTTCTTAACAATAATAGAAATAATAATACATTTCATTTAAAAGCGCCTTTCATCCCACCCAAGGACACTGTACAGACAATACAATGTAAAAATAAATAAAAGAAATATTGTATAAAAACAGGACATAAAATCACAAAACAGAGGAAATGGAAGAGTTATGTATTGCATTCCTGAACAAGTGTGTTTTTAGACGGGACTTGAAAGTGGAGAGAGGTGTACAGTTTTGGAGGTCCGGAGGTAACAAAAACCCTTAAATCTAATATTTTAATATTGACTTTTTTCCATGTGAAATACAATATTAAAAAACATCTAAAATATTGTTTTATTCCCGTAATATTAAGATTTGCCTAGAAAAAAAACTATTGCCCCCTCCCCTGTTTTTTTTTTAATCTCAAAGAATATTCAAATAAAAAAAAGTAATATATATTTTTCAGAGATTCTCAAGGTCATAGCCAACTTGCTGAAGAACTCCCCGCTGTCGCCGGAGACTATGGAGGTGCGCAAGGTTTTCTTGTCGGACATGATCAAGCTGTTCAACAACAGCCGAGACAACCGGAGGTAACGGACACATGCCCCACCCACCACACACACACACACACACACACACACACACACACACACACACACACACACACACACACACACGCGCCTTCCTCATGCTGTGTGTCTGCCCCAAGGAGCCTGCTGCAGTGCTCCGTGTGGCAGGAGTGGATGCTGTCGCTCTGCTTCACCAGCCCGCGCAACAGCGAAGAGCAGAAAGTCACCGAGATGGTGTACGCCGTCTTCCGCATCCTACTCTACCACGCCATCAAGTATGAATGGGGCGGCTGGCGCGTCTGGGTGGACACTCTGTCCATCACCCACGCCAAGGTCAGAGAGCTCATTATGGCCCACTCACACGCATACAGACACCAGTGCAGGTTTCGACACCGCTTTATTCATCAGTCACGTCATCTTTTTCTTTATTTCCCACACCAAGGAGGCTTTGTTTTTCCTGTCGACAGTTTTTCATGCATCCAACTATATAAGAGATGCCTATTCACTGCTTGGTGACAACACTATCACACGCTGATGAACGCCCCCCCCCCCACCTCTGAAAAAATGGTTCCATTATTATTATTATTATTTTTTTTTAATTCATGAATTTGACTGTAAATAAATTACACTTTTGGGGACCGCTGGTGTAGAACATGAAGGATGGCGGTGTGCAAAAATACAACATACCTATTTTGTATTCGTACTTCTCAAAAACTACCGTTATAATGTACTGACTGATTCGTTATGTCCCTCAAGGTACGTTGCAACAAGGTTCCACTGTGTGTGTGTGTGTGTGTGTGTGTGTGTGTGCGTGTGTTTGTGTGTGATGTTTATCATGGGAACAAGATAGCGAGAGTGTGTACCTCCATTTATTGACCATCTATTAACCCTGTCTCAATAAACAAAGCTTTTATTATCACCACCATTAATGTCCATTCTATTCAGCAGATGTCCACCACTCAGCAAGATAAAATTTGGGACCAGATCTGTATCAGGGTGACAAATTGCATCATGGCAAACATGTCTGTAATATCTCAAATACTTATGGCCTATTTTTGTAAATGATACATGTGGAAAGGCTGGCATATCCTGATTTTTTTAAATTATTTTATTTTATTTTTTACATTTCCCTCATTTGGACACACTAATGTCCGGTCGCTAGTCCAACACATAGCGATAGTATTTAAGTCTTTTAACCCTTTCATGGACAGCGGTTACTACAGTGGACAGCTTATCATGTTATCAGGTTACAGGGTGCATGAAAGGGTAAAATATACTTGCAATCGCTGAAAAGATGTCAAGTGACCAAAAATGACGTATTCCCTTATTATTTGCTCCAGCTATCCAAGTGTCGGCGAAACATTTAACGAGCCATTTGTTGTATTACAATACATGCAGATGGCTTATTTTGACATGTTCAACTCAACTTTGCTTTGAGGGCACAAAAACAACCATGAATTGAATACAGTCTTTGTTGTCACATTGTATGGTGCAGATACAACAACTTTGAGCTTATAAAAACAAAAGGCAACCAATAATCAAATAATAATGTCAAGCCTACACCACTAACTGCAGGATGAAGATAAATGTTCACACGAAGCTTCGTGACGGAGCGGCCGGCATCGTCTCTCTATAGCTGGGTGCCTCGCATGGACGGCGGGGGAGGGAGCGAGTGAGTGAGAGAGCACAGCTTCATGACTACTCCAATTACACAAACCCACGTTAAGACAATTTTGAAGAATGAAGTAATTTTTCACTCCAGATGGCATCTCGCTAGCTTGGAATAAACGGGAAGCCAGAACCACGTACGCCTGCGTATTTTCCACCGGAAACATGTCATGAGCTGCACCAGTCAATTCAAATGACTTTGTCAATAGGTTTGAATGACTTGGAAGTATGTTTGAATGACATAACCCATTGAAACATTTTTTACTCTCCAACGGCACTGCCAACGTGGCACAAGTTGCACGCTTCAGTCCACTTCTCATTTTGCTGTCTAAATTCTCATTACCTCCACACACGCACACAATAGACATACTCTACCTGAATATGTGTCCTACATATATGTTGCACATCTCCGATGTTGACAGAATCTTGTTTTTCCGCTTGCGTAGTACCGTATTGGCCTGAATATAAGACGGTCCTGATTATAAGACGACCCCCTCTTTTTCAAGACTCAAGTTTGAAAAAAGACTTTTTTGAACATGAAATTAGTTTTTATACAGAAAATAATTACAGTACATCTGAAACAAATGATTATAACAATATATTTGAGAGAAAAAGCATCTCGAAGTTTACACCATAACTTCTCCTCAGCTGCCAGTTAAACTGGCCGATATTCGACCCACTTTTCTCCAGATTGTCGCTTCGTTTCTCCATTTTCTGTTATCTCTTCTATTATTTTCTTCTCTTTTCTTTTTTACTGCTATTTTTTATTTTTCTTCTTCGTGCTACCGCTATTTTTGACTGGGGAGTCAAGTTCAGCATTCGCTTCAATGATATCTGGCGCCATCTAGCATTGTGAATGGGTATAATGTCTAGACCTCGAATATAAGACAACCCCCACTTTTTCAGTCTTATTTCAATGCAAAAAACACTGTCTTATATTCGGGCCAATACGGTAAATATCAGAATGCCTACATCTTCTGCAAAGCTCAATGAGTAGCAAGAATTTGTTAAGGGATGGCCCACGGGAGACACATCTCTGCCCGCTCTTCTGCCATCGTGTCCAGCTCGACACTTTCTGTTATCCATACTCTTCTCCAATATTCCTTGGGACCGTCAGCAGCAGATACTGTTATGTAGTTATGTAATACAGGATGTGACATCAAACGGAAGAGAGTATTTCAAGTTTAGAACTTAGCCCGGGGAAATGTAGCTTCTCTGAAGGATAACATGCTATTGCTGTGATCGTGAATGTAGTTTTGCTACTGGAAAGCTATTTCATGTTGAGAACAGCTACGTTGCAACCACGCTATTCAGTAATATAGTTTAACCAGTAACTTGTACTTGTAACGTCGCTACTGCCTGATACTGCTCATTAGCACCCGCGTCTCTCACCCGTCTGCAGATGTGCAACTAACAGGGAAGGAGCGAGTAAGTCCCGCTCATATGGAAATGAAGGCCTTAATTATGGATGAAGACATGATCATATCAAGGCACGAGACTTGATCCCCCTGTATGTTTTGTTTGGCGATGTTATGATGCCAGGGGACACCACGGACCCTCAAGAATTTCCATGTGTTAGTTTACTACGCAGCCATCAAAGAAATCGGCAGCAAGATTTGCTTTAAGACTGTTGACGCAGGCTCGGAGAGTAAATGACTGTGGTTTCAAAAGCCAGTGCAGGTTTGAATGCTGTTTATTTTAAATCACCTGTCATCACTGAACTTTTGTCCTTCATCTGCAATTTACATTCACACGCCACTCTTTATTTTGAGGCTTCCAGTTCTTGGATTCATACTCCTTTCTTGTTCTTGTCTGCTGGGTATTGCATTGTGTCATATATTGGTTCACACATTTCAATAACTTTCATTTGAAATCTTTTGTTTCTGATAACTACCGTTTTTCAAAATCACTCTCACTCGGGCAGGTAATTGCATGCTCATTTGAGGTCTTTTTTTTCCATCAAGAGAACACTGAAATGTTTCAGAACCTTTAAGATCGTTATAAATTAAATACAGTTTTACCAGATTGCCACCGTTATGAGTGCATAATGGCTCAAAAAACGATAACCTATTAAGTTTATCGGAGGATTAAGAGCCGGCAGCCACTTTAAAACCAGTCGTTGAAAGCCAATGAGAATTACACCAGACCAGTTCCCACAATGCATAAGCGGTGTGACCTAGATCAATACGAGAGCTTTAGATTTGAACAGGCATGACCAGCTGAGTGTGCCAATTGCTTTGGCTCTGGAATTATACTGTACTTGAGGGAAAGGAAGGTAATTAAACCAGTAAATTTACTCCAGCCTTCAGCTGTCTGCCACTTCGCTGTCAGAGTTTGAACCCAAACTAAAACTCTTCTCTTAAAGAGACTTCATCTCCAAATGAATATATTATTTATTTATTCATTTTATATCTTTAAGTACACGCTCGACACTCCAACTCTTCAATCTGGACCTTGTCTGCTGCTCTGGTGTAAGGCCCTCAAACTCGTGTATTATACTTCAGAGTTGGCCATGTCTGACCATCCCAGTATAGATCATGAAATTAAAATCCAAGTCATTTTACATTCGAAAAATCTAACCACACACACCACTAAACTTTGACAAAAGAAAGTCGGAAAACGGACAAATCATAATGATCTTGTCTCAGTGTGAAATTCTTCTGTTGTATGAATGGCAACGGGTGGGTTCACAGGTTGACTGTACCAAGTGCTTCCATCTCTAATCAAGGAGAATTTTGTTGTTCTGCCAACCACTCGACTTCATTCGCAGAGCTAGATGAACAAAGATGCATCTGTTATAAATAAATAATGTCTTTCGGACAATTTTTTTTTTATATTGGCTCATTTCCCGGATGATCTCTCATGCCACCCTGGTTGTGCGGCTGCATTCTGGTTGGGAACTAATCCAATGAGCAACTGCATCCAATTATTACACCGACATCATCATTTCAAAAGACCGTTAACATCAAATCTTTCTTTTCAACAGTTGGAAGTGGTCGGTAGAATCTTCCATTCTTCTCACCACACCTACTGCCCGTTCAACCGTTCTGGTGTCAAGCCCCCCCCCCCCTCCTGCTGCCCATTGTCTCTGGAACTCCTTCACACACAGCATCCATTACCTTATAACCTCTTCCGGACTCTCCAAACACACCTTTTCAAATGATCTTAGTCTGTTACTCCCACATAAGATTGAATTATTTTCATCTTTAACATTTGTTGATCTTATGCTTAATATATAAAGCACGCTTTGCCCCACATGATAGTTAGTATATATTTGTTTTTGCTTGAAGGGATGTCTTGTAAATTACAAGACATCCAAAGAGCTATTTCAATGTTTGCATCTTCCCCCCAAAAATAAATAAATACAGTTAGAAGACCAAGGTTTCTGCTGGTCTAAATAAACCACTAATTAATTGAAGACGAGCCTTGGCATCAAAAACAGCCTGTGTTGTGTCTCATCAAAAGCTCCGAGTACAACATCCCCTTCGGTGTTTTGGGATGGCGAGCACAGCCCGTGGATATAAAAGGATGCCTTCATCACCACCACTAATGGTAACAATCTCAGTATTTAGCAAGTGTCTTTGTTTTGATAAATAGTTGAGCAACTTTTTGGTTGCTGCTCACAACTGTCTTTTGATCAAATTGTGTACTCTGCCGATAGCACAAAGACAGCTGGAATAGGCTCGTGCGCGCTCGTGACCCTCGTGAGGATAAGTGGATTAAAAAAATCAATGGATGGATGGATTATTCAGTACAGTGCATGGTCAATAAACAATGGACTCCTGGCTGTAGGTATTCTGTAAGATTGGAATGGGAATGGAAAACAAAAACACAATTTGCGCTTCATTGCACCTTTCTGCTTCTATGATTTGGCGCTGTATTGAAGCATGATTGGTTGTGTGCAGTGCTTTCGTCCACAAAGGACAGACATTGTTATTCAGATTAGTTTTGTTAGGGTTAAGCACCATTTTCTGTAGACGTAAGGTAAATCAGACTCGATGCTTATGAATTTAGGGCTGTGTTCTCCCGTTTACACTGTTGTGGTTCTTTTACACGCCTGGCTTGCGCACTTTCATGGCACAGACATCCGAAACAAGCACCGTGCACAAAAAGCCGACGAGTGTCCAACAACATTCGAAGCGTGACCGTTGAAGTCTGATGGTGTCCCTAATTCCCGACGCATAGTTCTCAAGAGTCGTGAGTTCCATCAACATCCATTTGGAAAATATGTCACACTAAATGTGAAATCAACTTGATCTGGAAGTGATGCTAATCGTCACTCGTGTCATGTGCACCGCTCATATAACTGGTTTCTTTGAAAGAGCAAGTGATTTTGTATTGTGTATTTAATAAATCCAATAATAGTAATTTAATCAGCATACTGTACTCATGAACGAACGCATGTGCATCAATAGAAAAGTGAATCTTGATCAGTGTGGTCGAGTCAGTTCAACACATTTGACAACCGCCATACGTCAATTAAAAACAAATAATTCAAAATCGAACTCATGGCGCCGTGGCAATGACTGTAGTTGTTTACGATCAGGGCTTCCAAAGTCCAAGCCGACATCAGCGTGCGAAAATATTCCTTGCAGGTAAAAAAAAATGCATCTGCTGACTCTGAATTCTTTTTCGCCAATAAATAAGATATAACGTCGACGTGTCATTGGCGTAATGTAAAACACGGCCATTGTGGCCGTTGGACAGTTGGTGAGCGTATAAGGGCCAGGTCTGCATAACATCAGCACGAGTCAGCCGGGTCAGGCGTCGGAGCAGCTGAAATGACTAAAAATGTGCATCAGCTAACTATTGACTTCACATTTATCTGCGGGGATGGTGGTGTTGCAAGCAGCATCGTCATTGTTGCTGTCATCGGGGGACTGTAACTGTTGTTGATAATGCTGATGTTCTCTTACCCCTCCCTCTGTTGCTCCATTCCTCAGTCCCGTTTGCTCTCTCTATCTACACACCGTCGCGAGACAGAAGGCCCACAGAGCCTGGCTCCTGTTTGTGGTTTCTTTCTAAGAGGAAGTTATTCCTTGTCACCTCCGACACGGGTTTTCAAACTGCAAATCGTAGACCCTTCACAGATGATGGACAACATGTGCATGTTGCACAAGCTTTGGATTTTGATGCCGCTACATATATGCTTGTTTTGTTTCCGGCCCACATGTTACTCTATAGGTCAATGGTTGTCCAAACTGCTACTATGTGTGTGTGTGTTTCTTTATTTTTCTTTCCTGCCTGACACCGCATCATATTCTCCTGTTTTATGCAGCTCCATGTGGCTGATAAGTCATGTGATGCATGACGGTCGCCTCCGTATTGTGGTGCACATCGGTGTTGCTCGGCAAAGACATTACGAGCAGCAGGACATCACAACATCTTGTTGCTCTCCTTGTCGTTTATGCCAGATTTATTTATTTTTCCCGCAGAGAAACTCGCATGTCGTTAGGTGTGACCTCATTTCATGTTCTTTTTATTTCTCTGTGCTCCTTGTCTAGAATCACTGTGCACACTGTGTGGTGAACCAGAAGGTGAGTGGGCCTGGCTATTCCCCAAAAGCTCTTGTCATCATAAGGCCTGCTCCATGCTGCTTTCAGAGGGTGGGAATGCGTGGGGGGCACAATGCCGCAGGCACATTCTTCCTGTGCCTTCATTTTAGAGACAATTAAAAATAAATAAAAGTAGGGTCACCCTGATTTTGCTTCGGTAAAAATTAAACCTTCAACAACTGACCTTCTCAGTTTTAAACCTGATACCTATACTGTGACTCGGGCAGAGCAGGGTAGTTTATCTAAATGTAATTCCCAGCGGGCCGCTATCTTAATGCGTTTTTGACTGACTGATTGGCAGTATGACAACTGAAGGACAAACCATTCGAGTGATGACTAACCACGTTTGTCTGTTTCACGAAATCATTAAGCTTTATTTGGACATGTGATTTTTATATATATGTGAGCGTCCGTGCTCTCTGGGGAGCTGTCACATTGCTGCAGATGTATTTGAGAGACAGAAAGCCGCTTAGCGCTCCAGCATCCCGCGCCTCCGTATTCTGGGGTCTTCTCATGCAGCTCACGCTGTGTCATCATCCATCTCCAAATGCAAACTATTCCTGTGTGCATCTTTGCTGTTCGGCTCTCCAGCCAGCGTCTCGATCCCTCCCTCTTGCACGGATTATATTGTGAGGTGCAATCAGGCATTTCATCTTCTGCGGCTATTGTGGGATTTTGCTTGGAAGTCTGCTGTTAGCGACGATCCCGCTAAACAGAAGTGGGCAGAAATGGCCCGTGAATTCAACAGGAGCTGACAGCTTATTTTGCATTTCGCTTCAAGAGAGGTGAATCCAGGAAACAAGCAAACATGCTCAGTGACCGGCTCAGTGACGGATAAGAAATTTTCTCTTGAACTTAACCTTGTCTAGAAATCAACAATGTGCCCGTACGCCCAAATAAGCATTATTCTACGTCTCCAAAATCAATGAAGCTGATGCTTTGCCTGATTTGATAAAGACATAATCAAATTGAGCGTGATAACAGTGACCTTCCCCCTGAGAGGGACAGACAGACAGTCAGACAGAGAGTAGGACAGAAAGGTTCCATGTAATCCTCAAACTGCATCAGTGTTGTTTCACGATGACATTTGGGACTACAGGCCTGAGGGGGGGTTATGGGATCCCAGGGGAAAACGTGCATGTGCGCAAGCGTGTATGCGAGTTTTTATTTAGAAAAGTCGGTAAAATCCACACAGCGTGTCTATTCAATTCTCCCTAGCCGTGTTGCATTGAGACAAACATCATTTGGGAATCCTTTTTATTTTCAGCAATTTGACAATGACATTAATCTGTTTCATGAAACGTTGGTGTTCAGCCAGCAGTGGGGTTTTTTTCCCCTCTTAAGGACATTATCAGATTATTTAGTCTTTAAATGCCCTATTTTTTTTTTAAAAGACAATCACTAATTCTGTCAGTAGTTTTGTTTGTGCTTCATCTTCCAGCACTTAATGAAAGAGCAATGGCGAAGACCCAACGCAATGAGCCGAAAGTCGCGAAATGTTCATGGGCAAGGCTGCCAACGAATATAGTTTTGCAAAGTATAACACTGGACTGCATTATACACAATTCCCAAAGCATTTGCCATTCCCAAAGTTTGAAAATATGTGACTTGTTATGTTTCTATAATTATTTTTCATCACCTCAACCCTTTCATAACATGATAAACTGCCCACTGTAGTAACCGCTGTCCCTGAAAGGGTTAAAATTGTATCCCTTATCTGATCCACTGGTGAAAGGACACTTGGATTCTGTCCTCTTTCATTTAGGACTGCTTCAAACAACAAAGTGTATGCAGGAAAAGTGGTTAAGATTGCATGACTGTCCGTTTTTTTTAGGTGATGTATTGTGTTATATTGTTTTCTTATTTTATTTTAACTGTTAACTGTTACAGTTGCAGCTGTTGTGAAAGCGCAATATAAATAAAGATGTATTGTATTGTATTGTACCTTAGCGCATCGACCCCACAGTGCAGAGGTCATGGGTTCGATCCCGGCTTTGGCCTTCCTGTGTGGAGTTTGCATGTTCTCCCCGTGCCTGCGTGGGTTTTCTCCGGGTACTCCGGTTTCCTCCCACATTCCAAAAACATGCATGGCAGGCTGATTGAACACTCAAAATTGTCCCTAGGTGTGAATGTGAGCATGAATGGTTGTTCGTCTGTGTATGCCTTGCGATTGGCTGGCAACCGGTTCAGGTTGTCCCCCATCTACTGCCCGAAGACAGCTGGGGATAGTGGTCTGTCTTTTTTATGCTGCCCAACTGAATCATTTCAATCATATTGTAAATCTAGCCTCACACTTGTGGACTTTTTAGAAAACTCTCAAAGGGAAAGACAATACGTTTATTATTTAAAATACTGTCTATCCTTTCTGGTCAAAAATAAGCAATGAAAGACTGGACAATGATGGGGCAATTTTACATCACTGGAAAGTGCAGGTCTCCAGACTCACCTTGGTATATTGAAATAATCAGAAACTTCCACTCACAAATATGTATTGTCTCTCATGTGTATTGGAATACATTCTATCAAGGTCTGACATCTCATGTTGTATTTCTCACACTCACATAGATGCAGACTGATTGTGAGCCAAAATATGAGCCTCAACCTTCAACCGATGCATGGACAATTTACTCTGTCCATCATAAACCAAATTTTCGCGGGACTCTGAACCTTATTGCAGGGATGCGGAGATGACATATGAAAGAAGGTGGCAACGGGGGAGTCCACAGAAGTGGCGGGTGCAGGATAGGGGAATGAATACGTTTTGTGGAAGCAAAGCAAGTCTAAACAAGGAATGCACAGTGCATATTAGTCCCATGCCCGTGCTTGCTGACTTTCCCTCTGGAGCACGGAGGGCATTTTGGACCAACAAATATGATAATGACTCAAGCATATACATACCCCTCTACTCCATAATGTCAAAAATATGGCCCGCGGGCAGGGACCGGCCCCCAAGGAGGTTAGATCCGGCCCGCGGGATAATTTAAAAGTGAAAAAAAATGCATTCAAGACACAGAATGAATATTTTAAATAAAATGCAATTTGTGGATTATCCGCTGTTTTGATCACAGTAGAAGACAACATTGTTTTGATCGGGGAAGAAAACAGCAGTCTCAGTCTGTCACTGAGATAGACCCAATGCAGCAAATGATATGAAAGCACCAATCAATGCTTCTTGAGACCAAAACAAAGGAAAGAGGTGATATTTTGGTGATTCATAGCACAGTATGGTATAATGTTAACGGTTTGGCCCACTTGACATCTACCAAGTCCGTATGTGGCCCACAATGTGAAATGAGTTTGACACCCCTGCTCTACTCAATTGAACATCATAGATTTGTCATTTCACGAAACCCATTTACATTGTATGTTGGACGAACAGGATTCTTACTCGATTGCCGACCAAGGTCGGTGTCTAACAAAGGAGCTTTGGTTGTATGTGAGGAGAGTACTGATGCCCTTACTTACCACAGGCGTCATCCTGTATTTTTTTTAGCTCTTTTTAAGCCACGCCATTAAGTCATGAAAGGGTGGTGTACTCATCACTCTTTGGTTCAAAGAGAGAGCAGAGAGAGGAGAGGAAGTTTGAAGAAAATATGACATTTTAAGATTGCCTGCAGCTGCCCAGTAAAGTGGGATTAAGGATGCATGCAATTAATTCTGCAAGCAATTTCTTTTCCTTCAGCAGGTGGCAAGCAAAAGTGCAGTGGCGAAGCAACCTTTTGAGCTCATCATCGAGAAACGGAAGTTGCTCTCTCAGCTTTCTAAAGCGTTGTATTGTCTTTCCCCCTCACCTTGATATTTTTAACACGGGCACCCTTCAGTACATTTTGGGGAAAATCACATTTTGATTCCTCAAGGGGGCAGCCCTGGTGGGATATGTGACAAAAAAACAAAAACAAAAAAAAACATACAGTACTTGGCAAAATAATGAGGTTGGAAACTGTAAGGAAGCAGTCGTGACAGAGAACTCACTTCAGTTTGAGTGCAGACATGACAGTGTGTGTCATTATTTGAGATTGAACTATAACAACTGTCTTTCACACTCAGCTGCAGGATTGGAAATTAGCATAACATAATCAGCATACTCACCATCTCGGTGGGGAAATTGCACCTGATTATCAATAACACAAATTATAGCATTGCTCAGTACAGATTGTGGAGTCTGCATGTATCACGAGTAGGAAACTGAAACAAGGAGATACTGGGCCCCTTTGACACGAGTTTTAATCCAGTAATGTTACGCCTCACCTGTTTTTATGGAAAGGCTTAACGGAACATGACAGAGAGAACTCTGCAGTGGAGTTCATAATGGTGCTGTAGCAGTGTCTGTAAGTTACACAGCAGGAATTTTTATGATGGTGCTTTTTTTTTTGTTTGTTTGTTTTTTTACTCACGCCAGCATCGCTGAAATGCATGGCACTGAAGCAAGGCAGCAAAATAGTGGTAGAAAAATCTCTCGGCAAATGGTGACCATCAATATGCACTTGGGGGTATTCCTTGTGTATTTATTTGTTACTGTTGTCCTGTCCTTTCGCAGTAGTTGGAAGACTATTTGTCCGTGTGCTTCTTTTAAGTGTGGTTGCTTACTGTAATGGCTATTCCGTAATAGTTTGAGCAAATACTCTCAAACTGAACATAGCAGGTAACAGCATTACGGCTCAGGGTCATGGGGGTGTGCTCACTGTGAGTGTGCCACAAGTGCACAAGACTGATTGACACCTCACTCGTAATGCCGATCTCTGATTGGTTGTTTTTCCTTGGTTGCAGTGGTTTCTTAAAAATCAAATTGGGGGTACAAGATGGGCCTATGAGGGCTGTTTTTTTTTTTTTTTACCCCCACAGATCATTTTACCAATATACCTGGTCATATTATGGCATTTATTTGTTGAAATACCCTAAGGATCACAAATTCCAGACATTTTTTTTTTCATATTTCTTGCCATGGGGAATTTGGCTTCTTTTATGGCCGGATCACGTGCAGTGTGCCAGCCCCCCCATCCTGCTCCACATATTGCTGGGCCAATGGCAAGCCTGGCTTTCATTAGATTGACAACAAGTGGGCTAAATGTCTCCAGCAGGAACTGTCTTCTCTTCCGACTCGCTTGGCCGAGAGTGAGAGCGGACAGGTGCTTGCTTCAACTCGGAGAAGCAGAGCCTAGAGTGTGGAATCAGACATTTGAACTTATTGTATTCGGCACACTGATGCATTGCCCAAAGAAACAACTTATGAGTCCACTAAACCTAAATCCAGAGCCCCAGAGCATGATGAATGCGGAAGCAGGCAGTGTTTCCCAAAGCAGCTGCATTCTAAGTAATGCAGTACTCCCGGAGCTACAGTCAGTCCAGCGCAAGAGATCCAGTAACATTTCTCGATTGCCATTTTAGAATAGACCGTCTTTGAAATCGTCACGCAAGAGGGACAAAAACCGCAAACCATTAGTGTGAATGTCAGGGTTTGCGTGGTGATGGTTGGAGGACCCCAAAAATCAGGGAGGCAAGGAGGGGCAGAGTTGGCTGACCGAAATTTATTTAACAAAAAATAAATAAATACAAACAGGAGTACATTGAAAAAAAACTCACTCAAATACTGAAAGTCCAGAAAACCACAGGAACGAAAGCAACAAAAACCTATGACAGAAACATAACAGGGAATATGGACACGAGTCCATTGAAGTCTATTATCGTAATGTGAGTCTCATGACCAGCATGACCAATTAAAAAAAAAAAAGTGACTGACTGAAGTGTAATGTCCAATATAAAAGCAATATTTCGAACACTGTGAAAGTGGAACAAAGGGTGAATATTCAAAGCCACCTTTAATTGAGCATTTGCTTTTCAGATCAGGTCGGAAAATGGTTTCTAATGAAGCACTTGCGATTCCTGACTGCTTGTGTGTTGACTCCATCTTCCTCTCCCTCCTTTACCTATTCAAAATGTCAATTTGTGGCTAGCGCTCTGTTTCTGCCCCCGGCCAACTCCAGATTTCCCGTGGTCTGTTTAGTTCTGAAGTATGAACACCCAAATTATGCTGATTAGTATATTTTTAGAGTTTTATCAATCATTCTTTCTGAGTGATCCTTTTTTTTTTTTTGTGGTAAGATGAGTCAAAATTATAGAGCACCAAAGTAATTTGTCATCTTTGAATTTACATCACGAATGATTACAGAGCAGCGTAAACTTGCCACATTTAAACGGAGCGTCATTTTTGATTCCAATCAAAGTTTATTTCTGCACTCCTTTTCATGAACGTCTCTGAAGGATACATTGCTTGGCTAGCCAAGCAGAAGGCAGGGCCGCAGATATCGGATAATGCCCCGATTCACTTCTGAATCACGAGCAGTGTGTCTATGTATAGACTAAGTGATCTCAGAAGAGTGGATTGAGAGTGGGAATGACTGATGGTAGCTGTCTTGCCACAGCTATGGTGACTCATTGAGCTCCACTTTTCGCCTTCCTCTATTTGCGCATCATGTTCCAACTGAGACATTTCTGTCAGTGGAATTGTCTCAGTTTTTGCAACAGAGCTGACGTCATTGACATTTGACATGGTTCTGCTAGAGCAGTTTATGAAACGGGAATGGTTTGCCTCATCGCTGTTGCCCTCGAAAATGTATTCATCGTGGCACAACGCTTTAACACCCGAGCAATTTCGGCCTGGACAGAGAAGTATAAATTACGAGGAAATAAAGCATACACAAACATTCAAAGTACAGAGAGTCCAAGGGCAATTTCTTATATGTTGACAGTGGGGCATCTCTTGCTCGGCAGATGGTTGAATCATTTCATTCAATTGTTATCCAATGTTTGGCAACATTGACCCAAGCTCTGGCCCGACTGTGTCGAGCCAATTGACTCCCAAGTTTTAAAGCTGTAAGCGCTATAAAATGTGCAATGATAATACAAATTGATTACAAATGATGCACTACGATACACAAATAAGGTCCAATGCTGAATATTGTCGTAATGGTACGAAAGTGTCACTATGATCGCATTTGAATTAAAAAAAAATAAAAAATCAGGAAACAATTCATGCTGCAGAATGTTGCGGAGCAATCCAATCTCAGTTCTATTGAGTCCACAAATGGGAAATATTGATCTGTACATATGGTACAAATAGTTGTGATGACCTAATGTTTAATATTTATGTATGATTGCAGTAAACCCCAACTGAGGACTGGTTTCCATAGTCCTTCATGTGGAAAGTGATTTGAAGATCAGTTATATTTTGATAACTGGATGCTTTTTTTTTTTTTTTTTTTTAATAAATAAGACTCAGTGTAGGGCGGCCCGGTAGTCCAGTGGTTAGCACGTTGACTTCACAGTGCAGAGGTACCGGGTTCGATTCCAGCTCCGGCCTCCCTGTGTGGAGTTTGCATGTTCTCCCCGGGCTTGCGTGGGTTTTCTCCGGGTGCTCCGGTTTCCTCCCACATTCCAAAAACATGCATGGCAGGCGGATTGAGCACTCTAAATTGTCCCTAGGTGTGAGTGTGAGCGTGCATGGTTGTTTGTCTCTGTGTGCCTTGCGATTGGCTGGCAACCAATTCAGGGTGTCCCCCGCCTACTGCCCGAAGACAGCTGGGATAGGCTCCAGCACCCCCCGCGACCCTAGTGAGGATAAAGCGGTTCGGAAGATGAATGAATGAAGACTCAGTGTTCACAGACCACATTTTGCATGAAGCCCATTTGATTGTATAGTGGTCTGTCCACTTGCATCCAATTTTACAACATACACGTTTTCTATGTTGGAACTTCATTATGTTGAGATTGAACACCGCCATAATATAACCTCTATATCTGCAGCTGTATTTGCTATTAACCCCTGTGCAAATCAGTGAATAGCATCTGATTTGAGCAGGCTCAGACATATTTCTCAGTGGCTCTAATATCCATTGCCGCCACTGTGACTCAGGCTTTGCAGCAACCTAGAAACATATGCCCACCAGACCAAAAAGTAAAACTTTTGTAAATTTATCCTGTTGAAGGAGCTTCTTCATTATCGCTTAAAAAAAAAAAAAAAACTAAAAAAAAAACTGTGTTCTGCATTATTAAACTTTGCATAAACACTTGGGTCAGTTACTTTCAGCGGTTCCATTACGGTGTGGTGAGCCTGTGCTGTCTGTTGCCTGATTTTAATCAACTTTAATCAGCTCCATACATATTCCCTTGCATATAATTATAGTCTGTTATATTTGCCTTCTGGGAGAAGGAAACTATGTATGCAGGGCTGTATTCCGATATAGTTATTAATTACCTGCTATAAAATGTAATAATGTTGTAAAGTAGTAATGTAACACATTTGCGAAGGCACCATGAAGGCAAAAAGCTACCTGCAGTTTTTGGAGAAACATATGCTGCCATCCAAGCGATATCTTTTTCATGGACGCCCCCTTGTTTACTTCAGTAAAACAATGCCAAAGCACATTCTGCATGTGTTACAACAGCGTGTCTTCCTTGTTAAAGAGTGCATGTACGAGGTAGGCCTGCCTGCAGTCCAGACCTGTCTCCCGTTGAAAATTTGTGGCACATTATGAAGCGGAATATACGACAACGGAAACCCCTGGACTGTTGAACAGCTGAAGCTGTAGATCAAGCAAGTAAGGCAAAGAATTCCACCAACCTAAGAAGAAGAAAAGGCATTATGTAGTAGACAAAATTGTTTTGAACTGCAAAGTTTTGTGCAGCCTTTTCCTGACAAATTTCTGTGAAATTCACCTCAGGGGTGTTCCACTTCAGAGGTACCACTGTGCTGTTATTACTCTCAGCCTCAGCTCCTCCCATCTGCCTTTTTTTTTCCTTAGTAATCATTTGAACTCTATACAATGGCGACACAAATTTGTGTCCTTCACAAACATGCAAAGCCAAATTAAAAAAATGTCAGCAATTAGCATGTTTGTTGTTTTTACTCTATTGTTAATAGAAAATAATGTCTCACTGTTACAAGAATAAAAAATGGCTTTATTTGAAAGGAAAAAAGATTGACGCTTTTTGGTGTCAGTGACTGTTCAAACACTTCCTGTGGAAAAGCCAACCTCAGGACGCAGTAGCTGACCCTTTTCCTCCCATCAATCATCTGCCGTTTGTCAAAATATCACATGGGTTAATTGTGTGTGCAGTCTCCTGAACCCAAAGATCCCCCTCCCCCCCACACCACCAACATCCACATTTCTTTGAGGTCTCTCATATTGATGTGGGCCTCAGGACACATTAATTGCTCTTTTCATCCTCAATGGGGGTCACTCGAAGCAAACCGTAGACCTGCGGTCAAGTTCTATGAATAATTTGTATTGAATCTCATTCATTTTGTTGCTTGGTTACATAATGGCCAGACGGTATTTTTAATTATAAGCCAAACTTCAGTGCGGAGTTTGCGCTCTCAATATTTGTGACACTTCGCAGGAATGGTCGAACAGTGAGAGTCAAAAGTATGCATACACCCGCTGAATGTTTATTCCTTCATTGTTGGCCAATCTAGGTGGTGCACAAATCACTTGGGGAAGACTGTGAAGCAGCCAGTTTTCTTTTCTTTTCTTTCAACTTCTCCTCCACAAAAGAAAACAACACAGACATGAATAATTCAATATATATAAACTTCACAAGTGATTTGTGGCTTACTAGTGAGGCCTCTCGTTGCCAGGCAGAATTTGTGGTGTACGTTCATAAGTGCTCCTCAAGCCATTGAAAAAATAGATTGGTTGAAGACTGTAGTATTCTTGAGGTTCCTGGAAGTTGAAGCGCTGGTGTTGGCAGTGAAGGAGGCGCAAGGAAGGCATTTCACACTGCAACAGCGATTTCATGAGTATCTATCACCGTATACTCAATAGTTTTTGCAAATGAGGTGAGGTCTGATAAAAATGGGTTAGTACAATTCTATTGATGATGCATTGTTAATCACAAAATTATGGGGGCGGTTTAAAAAAAACTGAGATGTCAACGTGGCTGAAAACCTCGCTTCAGAATGGTGTTACAGTCTCACTTTAACACCCGCGTTTACGGAATCATCCCTCCTAATCCCATTGTGTACTAAAGTGTCAGTGGTGGCCCACTATGTCTTCGTGAGTGATGCTCGGCTCTCTGTAAAAAGCACGCACGTTATTAACTCAAGCTCTTGACTATGCAGCTCTTGCTTTTAACGGACGGACAAAACACATTCCATCAGTTGTGGTTCACTGCTCAAATAAATCAACACACCTGAAGTGGTGGTTAAGAATAAGAACCAAGTTTGTGATTATACGGCATTAAATGAGGGAAACGTCCTCACTGAATGTTTAATGTATTTCCCGGTCATTCATGCGAAACAATGTTAATCCATTAAAAGCATGCCTCACTGAATGTCGGTTAATTAGTCTTTGGTCCACGTTTCCTTCACCTGTTCTCACTGTTCCTGCTTGAGCACAAAATGACCTGAAGAGATTTTTTTTTGTTTTTTAATCACATTTTTGTGATGACTTGTATGCGGTTTATTGATCTGAATAAACATCTGAAACCATTAAACATTGTCCAAATGGTCAAATGAAACCACGCACATGGTGATGTTTGTTTCAGGCTTCTTCGTTTATTTTATATGCCTTTTTTACAAGGCATACATGACGAGCTCAGGCCTTGGGGACAAACAGCTGAGGCTAATTTAAACACACGACAATGATTCCGTGGCTACCCTCTGGGTCCTATCTCGTTGGATATGAAAATGAGGGTGGGAAGGATATCACAGGCACTTTAATTGATTTCAGACCGCCCTCATGATGTGCATTTATAATTGCCACACAGTTGAGAACCTGCCCCCCCCACACACACACACACACGAATGTGTTCATGCATAATTGAAGAATCACCGTAACCGTGAGGTCAATATTGAAGTAATTAAGTTTGCCAGGTGTTTACTGTGATGAACCATTGTATTTTCACAAAAATTAAAAAAAAATGGGTAACTTTTACTCATGGTTGGGTTAATTATCTTGACCCAGCAGATTGGGCTGAAGATTGCATTTAGGCAAGCTGAAGCTGGTTGCCATTTGTTAATGGAACACTCGAAATTGTCCCTGCGTGTGACTGTGGGCGCGAGTGGTTGTTCGTCTATGTGTGCTCTGTGATTGGCTGGCAGCCAGTTCAGGGTGTACGCTGCCTGCTGCCCGAGGTCAGCTGGGTTAGGCTACACCACAGCGTGCCCGTGATCCTCATAAGAATAAGCGGATTAGAAAATGGATGGATGGATGGATGTATAATTAAAGCATATGGTAAGCATTTGATAGAGTATCGAGTTCCCCTATCGGTAATCTAAAGATGCAGTCAGGAATATATTTGTGCTTGTTTGTTTTTCCTGGTTTTTGTTTTTTTGAGACATGTCCAGGATAGTCCACCGATACTGCAAAAGTCATCATAAATCACTGCAGCATTGACGTTGTTTTAAAGCTGTTAATTTAAGGGTCTATTTACAGACATTGTCTCAATAAATATATAAATATATCGGAATGTTTCAGTGACTGGATGGTGACCAGTTCAGGCGGTATCCCATCTCTAGCCCAATGACAGCTAGGACAGGCTCGGACACACCTGCGACCCTAGTGAGGAAAAACGCTTCACAGAGTATAGATGGATGAAGGATGGATGTTTCAGTGAATAATTGTATTTGCCTTATGAGGCATAGTGTGTTTAGGCTCAGTAATGTAATTTCTTTGTTGTTGTTGAAGTGGGACACAGCTGGCGATTGTCACACATTCCGATGCTCTGCATGTGGTTATGACGAATGCTGTCATCTTGCCTGTGATGCTCTTAGTTTTTCCTCAGTGAGCATCCTGCAGCTCAAAGATGAATAAACCCACTGGGGAGTTCTCGAGATGGTGGGGCCATAAAGAATGGGATAGGTGTCTGTCACAAGTTAAAAAAAAAAAACTTGTGACAGAGATTAAGATTAAACGAAGGTTGTTCAACTTCCGAACTTTGAAGTATAACACTATGTCTTTAGAATCCCATAAATGTATGGTGTGTTCTGTTTTTCAACATATTATAATCTAAATAGTGTAGAAAGGAGGGTGGCCCGGTGTCCAGTGGTTAGCGCGTCGACCTCACAGTGCAGAGGTGCGGGGTTTGTTTCCGGCTCCCTGTGTGGAATTTGCCTCTTCTCTGCGTGGGTTTTTCTCCGGGTACTCCGGTTTCCTTCCAAATTCCAAAAACATGCATGGTAGTGTAATTGATCAGGTAAAATTGTCCTTCAGTGTGAGCGTTGATTTGTTCATCTCTGTGTGCCCTGCGATTGGCTGGCAACCAGTCCTGGGTGTCCCCCGCCTACTGCCCGAAGACAGCTGGGATAGGCTCCAGCACCCCCTGCGACCCTTGTGAGGATAAAGAGGATTGGAAAATGGATGGATGGATTGTGTGTAAAGTTTAGAATTGTGTCATGTGAGCGTGATGGTCGCGGTAGGAGAACCAGGGAGTACTGAACAAAACGTACTTAAAAAAAAAAAAAAAACACATGCAGTTTTACAGTGGAAAAGCTAAATCCAAAACACAAAGTCCTGAAAATGGCAATAAACCAAGGTGACAAACAAATAAAAACTCATGACAGAAAAATAACGATCCGAACAAAGACCGACAGAAAACTTAATACAAGCAAAGTGACGAGACAACAACACCTGGACAAGACACAAAGGGTTGAGGTAGCTGATTGGTTAACACAAGGGACCCGGATGACGAGAACAGGTGGAAACAAAACCTAACGAGGAAGACAAAAAAAAAAAAGCACATGAGGAAACAAAACCAAATTTAATCTAAACAAAAACAGAATCATGACATATTTGATTCACAGGAGAAAAGCTGTCATTAACATTCAAGAGGGAAATCCAATTGGATCCATTAAAGGTATTTAGCAGCCAATCATAGTGTATTAATGAGCACTTCCTCTTGCTGATAGAATCTATTATAGCGTCGGTCTCATGATTCATTTACAGATAAAATGCTCAGTGCTTACTGACGTGAATGCGAATGTGCTTACTTCACATTACTTCCGGTAGGAATATGTTTGTCTTTTTTTTCCCACATTCTTCGCTTAGTACCCTTCGTCATAGTTGGTCTCCAAAATTTAAAAACAAAATTTTAAATATCAATCCATTGTCTTCATTGGGGTCCCGGATGAGCATGAGGCTTTCCTGACTGATTGTGAGTGAAAAAAAACAGGGAGCACCCTGTACTGGTTGCGAGTCGATCTCAAGGCGCTGAGAACCCACGCAATCACAGGAAGGACACGCAAGCTCGACACACAAAGGCCAGAGATGAAATGTGAAGCCTGAACCTCAGAACTGTGTGGCAGACATGTTAACCGATGTTTCATTGTGCTGCCATCAGACAGCAACCAAAGATTAGATTCTAACTTTTGAGCAATTAAGATCGGCTTCATATGGGATGAGTCTTACACAATTTCCATCTGTAGTGTAGCACTTCAAAATGTATCCACTGGCTTGGTGACCTCTGCTTCACCCACACTCTCTCTCTCCACTATGCTTCCAACTGACAGCACACAGCTTCCCAAATCATTTGGAACCGATTAGAATTGAATTTGTTTCCATGCATATTGACACGCCACAAAGCTTCTGTGAGAAGAGGATGGTGAGATAAAATTATGTTTTTTTTTGGCAAGTCAAATCAGCCCAATGAACACTGTAACAAATGTGACACCTGACGAAGGTTTGTTTATTTGGAACCCCTTTGCTACGATACGCAGCCTGGAAAAGGCGGCCTTCAGACCTGAGACAGCTGGAGCCGTTTTGCTCATGAGGAATGTGTCGGCAGTGTTACAGAAATCAATGGACTGCACTTAACCACACTCCATTGTTACCAAGAGAGACGCAAGAGTTTGATCTGTTTCCAATCATATGCTGAACTGTTGCCGTCAATAAATATTTATTTCCTCTTCCCTTCTGTTCTCTTTTGACAGCTGCTAAAATCCAATCCATTGATTTGAAAAATCTGGCATCCGTGCTTTTCACATTTCACGGCAATCCCATTATAGCTGCTTGTGTTGTGGATCTGAGAGGAAAACTAAATCAGCCTGCTCCCTCCATTGAATTACTACTGGAATCATGTGCTTTTAGTAACTGCCTGGGGAAGCACATGAAAGTGTGCCGGCTCCCAGAAGGGTGCTTTGGTACAGATGTCGTCTGTCAAGTCAGCATCAACATGATTATCTACATTTCCCTTAGTAGTCACCTTGATGAGGGTATGCACATACGGCTTTGTAATAGCTTCACCATTTTTTTTCTTTTAAATGTGAGAGACCCCACCCAGGACATGGAAAAAAATGGCCAGTGTGTGTTTGCTGCTCTTATTGTGTGGGGTGTACACTGAAAAAAAACGATGTGTAGAATTAAATTTCCTTTCGTAAGGTGGTGGCACAGAATAAAACCATCCAGATAATGTTTTGTAACTAGATGCATAGTCTACTTCAAAAATGTATCAGGATCCAGATGATTAGGTTTCGTGCAACCATTCGACAACATAAAATGGAGTAAATTCAAAACACCATTTTCGTCAGCGTACTCGAGATAACCAACACGGCATTCCACAAACATAACATATGTGACATTGACAATCGCAAATGTCTTCGCTGAAGTTGAAGACATGAAGATGTCTGTCTTTGAATCAAGACGAATCTGTTGGACGTAGCAAAATGTCACAGGCAATCCAGTCTGCCGCAAAATACAAAGAAAATAAGTAGTAGAAGAAGAACTGGATGATGTGAGGCTAATTGCAAGCTTATCCGGAAACTACATTGTAGTTGCAAATGCTTCCTCTTGTCATTGTTTTTATTGCGGCAAATGACTTTGCGCAACGGCCTGTGGTACGCTGGTGACCATTTAAGGTTGTAACACACAGGTCACTTTCTAATTAGCTACGGATTGTCACATGACAATCAAAGAATCGGCTATGCTCTTCCTTGTTGACCAAACACACACATACTGTATGGAGCTGTGATTGTATTGAGTATGAAAAACATTTATATGATCCTCTGCCCTGATTGTTTCCGAGCAGATCAGGGTAGGAAGATCGTTATTAACAGGCCAATCAGTGAAGATAATTTGTGAATGTGTTCACATTTGTTGCAGTTTTTGGCATGTGTAAATGGGGTACAGCAAATATCTCATCAGAATCAGAATCATCTTGATTGGCCAAGTATGTAGAACACACGAGGAATTTTTCTCCGGTAGAACACGCTGCACTAGTATCATCATAAACAAGGACATGACAAATAAGTTAGAAAGGACATTCCGTAATGTAAGTGTACCATTGTGCGGTGGTACCACCCAATGACAACTGTGAAACCATGTGCAAAGTATCAAACAGTGCTAAAGTGATCAGTGGTAGAATAAAATACTCTAACAGTTGTACAGTTGGTGCAGAAAATCCCTGAACCATTTTAAAGTGACCAGTAGCAGTATTTGTAGTATAAGTGTGCGATTATGCAGATGTCCTTGAGCGCTTTAAAGTGTCTGGTGCTGTAGAATATAGACCAGTGACTGTGGTTCAAGTGAGTACAGAGCTGGAGCTACAATAATTATAACAGTAATGCTGTTCCACAGGGTTGTGCAAAATTGCAAAGAGCCACTATACAGATAGATTTGGATTACTGTTTAGGGAGTTAATGGCTAGAGGGAAGAAGCTGTTTCAGTGTCCGCTGGATTTGGTGTGCATGGATCGGTAGCGCCTGCCTGAGGGGAGTAGCTTGAAAAGGTGGTGGGCAGGGTGCGGGGGGTCCAGTAGGATTTTCCGTGCCCTTGTCTTGGTTCTTGTGTTGTGCAAGTCCTCAAGAGTGGGTTGGGCGGTGCCAATGATTTTTTCCGCCGTCCTGACTGTCCGTTGCAGTCGGATTTTGTCCTTTTTTGTCGCAGCCCCAAACCAAACCGTGATGGAAGAACACAGGATTGATTCGATGACTGCCGTGTGGAACTGTCTTAGCACCTCCTGTGGCAGGCCATGCTTCCTCAGTAGCCTCAGGAAGTACTCATTTATTATTTCTGAACTTATTTATTACCCACTGTAAAATTGCTTAATTAGTGGTGGGTGAAGGACTTTATTCCTACTTGTTCCATTTTTCTGGCCACCATTTTAAAACGTTTCAAACTTTAAGAGCTTATTAATCAGTGCAAAACGCTTTTCATTTTGAATAGTATCTTTGGTACGTCACCCTTTTATGAGTTGCATTTTTCAAAAACTCTTCAAAAACAAGTTTTGCTGTTTCAGTTCACTTGCAGTGGGGGCCAAGTGAGGGTTCTCCTGCGGGACTGGAGGAAACAGTCTTGGAATGCTTGTCAGTGGGACGTGTTTGGTATTGTTCAACCGTGGCTCTGTATTCGACTGCAGTTCAACATAACAGATTAGGAAGAAAGGTCAAAGCAATGCTTTTCTATTTCTATCAGACTTTTGTGTAACTCGTCGACTTCACAGTGCAGAGGTACCGGGTTCGATTCCAGCTCCGGCCTTCCTGTGTGGAGTTTGCATGTTCTCCCCGGGCCTGCGTGGGTTTTCTCCGGGTGCTCCGGTTTCCTCCCACATTCCAAAAACATGCATGGCAGGCTGATTGAACACTCTAAATTGTCCCTAGGTGTGAGTGCGGGCGTGCATGGTTGTTTGCCTCTGTGTGCCCTGCGATTGGCTGGCAACCAATTCAGGGTGTCCCCTGCCTACTGCCCGAAGACAGCTGGGATAGGCTCCAGCACCCCACGCGACCCTAATGAGGATGAAGCGGTTCGGAAGATGAATGAATGAATGAATGAATGAATTTTGTGTAAATGTCAAGAAGTAAATTGTCCAGTTTTCTAACACCAAATCCTACAGGGAATGTACCAAGATTTGCTGCACCTCTTCAATAGACTAACTTGGCAAGGCAGCAGTATACTTGAAAGTTTAGTTATCTTGCAAAGCATTTCATAAGGTCGTCCGAGTGTGTGTGTGTGTGTGTGTGTCTTGCTCTATATGAAAAGTTTCCCGAGGTAACTGATGTCCTGATATTGCGCAGCATAAATAAAGTTGACACCGATTGATTGGACTCATATTACAATATTTGCAGCTGAAAGCACTTGAGTGGGCATATGCACTGCTGGCCACTGGCTGCTAAATATTTATTGTATGCTGTGTTTAGAGCGTACCCAGGGCATTGTCAATAGTGCTTCATTCATTTCCCTGCTGTGAAATCAGGCCAGTAAAACACTGGGACAGGCACTTAAACTAATTGCATTTTACCGTCAGACACGTCCAGCTTCACCTCCACTACCTGAGCAACATAGGCCAGCCTTCTTCACTCCAATCTCCCTGCACACAAATGAGTATTTTCTGAATAATGATAATAGTCGTCGTTAATGTTATAGATGTGAACACCGATGTCATAACAGGCTTTGTACGGCAAGGGAATTAGCAATCCGAATTTCCAGCCTCTGATGTCCATTGCACGCTGGCCATCTGATTATTTGCTGAATTACTTTACTGCAGATGCTTTAACTCTTTCAGGGACAGCGGTCACTACGGTGGCCGGCTTACCATATTATCAGGTTACGGGGTTAATGCACTGATTGACTTGTAACAGTGTGGTTAATTATGGAGAAATTTAGTATATGAGACATGAAAACTGAAGTCATTATGGTTACCCCCCCTCCCCCCCCGATCTGAGCAGCCGTAGTCTGGAAAAAAAATGTCGCCCAAGAAAAAATGAGCATTACAAGGCAAATACCTCATGTGTTCTCCTCTGGACAAACTGCGTGAATTCAAAAAGTGTGTGAAGACCTTTAATGATTTTGTCAATGTGATCAATTGACCGCAGTGGGCATGTGCTGGTTTGATATTGATTTCATTAACTTTTTATTTAATCCCTGCTGAATGAGTGCGTGCATATGAAACTTCATGGTGTGTTGCTACGGTAACAAGAAATGGTTCCGAGGCTACAAACGATTGTTTCATGCGAAGTGATTTAGTCTTCTCTCACACTCACACAGGGTTTTCCTGCGTTTCACAATTGGCACAATTTGTGACTAGGCTGCAGCTGCACATTTATGATTTATGATTCCAGCAGGCACATGCGGCCATGTGCAATATAGCACGTCACTAAGCATGAGAGATGTGAAAGTTCCTTGTTGAACATTTGTACGGCTGTCGCAAATATAATTTTTCAATTTTTATGCTTTGAGGAGATTCGACTGGAGATTGCGATGTGCTTAAGACAGTTTTACAGCATTGTGATCATAAGTTTGCATACCAATTATCCTGTTCACGGTCATGGCAGCGGCTGAAGTCTTTCCTAGGTGATGCAGGCTAGAAGGATATGCTTCACGACTTCAGAAAGAGAATTAATCTCTCAATCAGTGGAATGTCATTTTTAATATTTGTATTATTTATATGTTATTGTTGACTTCCACCGGCAGTGTCGTGGTACATGCTGCTATCTTGGGCACGGTCTGTACAGGTTTGATTCCCGGCCAGTACCCTAATACACAGCCACTGCCAGTCCCAAATCCAGATTGAAAATATGCAGAAAGAGTATCCGGTGTAAAAACTCTGCTCACGTCTTATGTACTTCGTTGTTGTTGCTGCCCAGTGTTGACGCTTGTGGAGTAATGTTTACATGCAATTTGCGTGGATAAGCATGCAGGTTGATTCAGGTCTCCAGTGATATTTGAATATGCATGTATATAGACGAATACACTGTAGATTCTAAATTGGAATTAGGCATGTAAACATGCAGCCTTTGTGTGAGAGGGACAATATACCCCACATGGCTCGTCCTCAAATCAGAACCTGAAGCACCAATGTCTTCACTCATTCAATTTACAT
>CAAKHF010023800.1:12563-33645 GCA_901007745.1 Hippocampus kuda | reverse complement strand
TAATTTAATCACAGTCACACCAAGCTAACTTATTAGTACTATTTGCTTGCCTGTCCACAAGGAATCAGAAAAAAAAAAAAAAAAAAAAAAAAAAACAAAAAACAAAAAACCAAAAACAAAAAAAAAAAAAAAAAAAAAAAAAAAAAAAAAAAAAAAAAAAATCAATTGCGGTTAATTATGAATTTTACACTTCAATGAAATCAAAGTCACAGGGAGCGGCAGAACATTTTTGGCCGGCGATTTCAGCGGTCCCCCCTCAGTGGCCCGACTCACAAGCTGACCCGCCAGCAGGGGCATGTACTCGATGATGGCCAGGCGGACCCTCCACTTGGCGTCCTCGGCCAGCTCCACGATGGCTGGCAGGAGCGACTGGGAGAGCTGACGGATGCCGATCACCTCGTTGACACAGTCCAGGTTGGAGATGATGTTGAGACGCACCTCGGGACACTGGTGACACACAGTAGTTGAAAAGCTTGGTTTTGTTGTTTGTGCAGTATAGCTATATAACTCACTTGAAGAAATCTAATTATTTGATATGCTATAATATAATTTGCGGTCTTCATGCATGTACAAGTTTGCCTAACCTTAAAACAATTGCATGCGAATAATGCACTGACACCTGTATTCTGTTCAATGTAGACATTATTGTTACACTTGTGAACAAATAAAGATGCTGCTCAAATTTTGTAGGCAAATCTAATCACGCCATAGTAGGTCATAATGACAGTTAGTAATTGTATAATAAATGGTTTTGTATGCGAGTAATTGAACACCCCGGGATTCTAATGCTGCTGTACAAACTCATTCGTTGGACACATTTCATAAACTGAGGACACGCTTTCCAAACCATTCCTCCTCCTTGCACAAATATTTACATACAAGGAAAGCCAAACTATTGTTTGTTTTAAATACAAATGATTAAACATTTAATGTCAAATTTCATGAACATACAAAAAAAAAAAAACAAATTAAGGATCTGAGCCACCAGGCAAGAATGAATAAAACACTCATCTCCAAAAAGCCCCAAGTGAATTTAATTAAAATTTTTGAAATTCTGCATGTCAAACCTGTCAATATTTGGGGAGAAATCTAATTAGACTGACTGGGTCTTGTTTTGCATCGGCAAGAAAGTGGGCCGAGGCAGAGGCACAGATGACAGTTTCAATCCATCCAAAACATTTGGAGGATCACCTGACTAAGTCTTTGGACAAAGCTACAGGAGAGCCCTACAGATACCGGCACTCCGTTCTGTTTTTCTTGTAATTAAAAATAAATAAAAATGTTAAGGCAAAGTGAGCCTGTAAAAAAATAAATAAATAAATCATGTGATGTAACAAAGTGACTGTAGGCTGTGTAGTTGAGTGAAGAAATAGAAAACGAGAAATAGTGCATTTCCTTTACCTCGTCCTTGAGCTGAGCCAGGAAGAGAGGCAATAAATGCTCTATTGTGTTATCCTTGCCCAGGATTGCAGAGAGGCCCATAATGACCAAGGCCAGAGCTGACTTAACATGCTGGTTGGTGTCTGAAACCAGTTCCTGTGCACAGGCCAAAAAAACAACAACAATATTAGTTGGTAGATGGTAATACAGCAGAATAAGAATCTTAAAAAAATAAAATGCATATGAACATTTGAATTCCTAAATTATACAAAAACATCCATCCATTTTCTAATCCGCTTATCATCGAAGGGTTGCGGGTGTGCTGGAATGCAAATCGCAGGGCACACAAAGACAAACGTAATGAGCTGCCATATAGCGTCACACACTAGTTTAAGATGTTATGCAATACATAGTGCCCCCTGCTGTTTGAAAGCTGTAGAAAAAAAAAGCAGGAAATAATGAGCACCACAGACAAGTTGTTTCTTTCTCAAAGTGTCAGCAAAGCTTGTAAAAAGTTGCACGGCTGTAAACAGACACACCGTTTCGCACTCATTTTATGACAAACGGAGTTTGAAGTTCACCTGGAATTTTATTTTTTTTTTCTTACCTTGACGCACGGTAGGATGTGAGTCATGATGATCTGCTCACGATTGTCCTCTGGGAGGTTCTCACAGAATTCTAACAAAGAACACCCGGTAAAATATTTAAGTTATGAAGCATTGATATAGTATACCATGTTTTCACGACCAGCAGAATAAAGGATTAACATCTCGAAGAAAGCGTTTATTTAATGCAAAGCAAAACATGACACTTTTTACGAGAGTAGGAGCGGAAGATGACCAGCTTTTCCATGTAATCTGCCGGATGTTGCTCTGTCACGGTTGTCCTTGCCGCCCAAATGGATAGATGGCACAGTTTCATTGCTCAAAAGCACCAAGCATGAGTTGATCTTAAAATTCTCTTGCGTCTGCTGGTGTCCCATGGTGCTCCACGTAACTGAGAGCTTGCAGCTTAAACTGCTTCGTAAGACTGTCTTTGTTGGTGCCATTTTTGGGGGTTCTTAGACGTGGTTTAGCACAATGCACATCCCGGTGCATTTTATACATACTGGGGGTGTGCCTTCAGTATCCTCTTACACGCACACACACACACCTTTCCCCACTTTAACGTTCGCATTCCGTCCGCTTTTCCTTTCCATAAGCAGCGTGTCGGCACAACATCAGTCAGTCAAGCGCAGATCAAAGTCACACAACGCCATTCACTGATTTTGGAACGATGTGCATACACAAGACCGTTTTGGAGAAGATTTAGGATTTACATGCGCCTAATGGTTGAGAAAATACGGTACATTCATGGACTGACCTTTGACTTTGTTAGCGGCAGCGGCACGGACCTCAGCTTCGCAGTCCTTGAGAAGGTTCTGGAATGCTGGGACCAGGTCATTCTTTGTGATTTCTGGACCCACTGCTTTTTGAAGCTGAAAGGGAAATACAACTTTTCAATATGGAAATAACCGATTAACATGACGATAAATTTCAACCATCACAGACAATGACACAATGTTACTTTTAAGTCAAGAAGGGCCGAACCAATGTGTGTGTGTGTGTGTGTGTGTGTGTGTGTGTGTGTATATATATATATATATATATATATATATATATATATATATATATATATATATATATATATATATATATATATATATATATATATATATTAAATTTTTTGGGGTGAGAGATGCAGTTTCCAAATAAAATCCCAGTAAAATTCAAAATATACACACAGTATAAAAAAACTTTTTGGGACCCTGAACATTTACCAGAACGACTACATTTACATGCAGTCAATAACGCCTTCAAAACCGGAATTTTAGCAATATTATGGTTGTGCTCGGCCAACTAAATAAACACTGTCCAAAATTCAAATATGCTTTGAGTCAGGTTTAAAAAAAAACAAACAAAAAAAACCCCCACAAGACTCCTGGGTTCCTCCTTTTCTAACCCAAATATTTGGTCATATTAACCACACATCAGAATAATTCCATTCAACAGAACATTTGTTGGTTTTCTGCACATGCTCCATCCACAAGGAATTTTGGTCTTTTGACTACGGAAGTACTTTTATCTGGCGTGCAAACCACCAGAACTACGGATAGAGGTCAACAAATATGTTTTTACGCTATTCATTTGAATTCCCAGCAATAGCTGTTAATAGATTAGATGTTTTTCTTAAACGACTGACATTGATGAGGAAGATGAGGAACTAAGAAAACGGGTAACGATTCTGAAATCTGCCCAGATGAGATCCCAGTAAACTTTCATCATAAGGGCACTGACAAAGCAAAATGTCATACCATGCACTTTAGTACAGTTGCAATCAATGTCAGCAGGAAAAGGGCTTATTCTGCAATTCAACAAGGTCTACCTCATTTAGATTCACAGCAAGAGTGTCGTCTCAACAGCACAGCTGAATTCTACTTCAAGATGAACTGCAGCATTGCAAGTCATTATTCCATTAGTGTGCAATTCTGTGGTTCGTGTCAAGATTACCTCCGAGAACTTGTCAGCCACCATATAGCGGACCCTCCAGGACTTGTCCTCGGCGGCCTGTCGCAGGGTGGGCATCACCAGGGTCTCCAGGTCCTCCTGAGGCAACAGAGTGGCGATACTGACGCAAGCCTCCACTGCCAGCAGCCGCACTGAGTCCTGAGGGAGCAAAAAGAGGGCACAAATGTTGTCACTGCTGGAAGAATGGGCACTCCGTTTTAAAGTACAGTGCAAGTTCTGAGGAAAATGTTCAAGCTCATAAAATAAATGCAGTCATCACACCATGCAAAGCTGTCAGTGCATCTCACAAGACTTCATTTCAGGCAGCATTAAGTGATTTACACTTCCCCCAAATCAACAGAATAAACACATCCGCCAAAAGTCACTGTGATGAGAGCAAACGCGTTGAAAGCGTCTCCGGCGATTTTAAAAGTACGTTAGGCCGGAGTTAGCGAGTGTTTAAATGTTATGATTAGGGTGGCAGCTATCCAATAATTCTGAAGCCATTTCAAACAATGAATTAGGATTTTTTAAATCATTTTGTTTTTGCATTACTAAGCAATAAAATATGAGGCGCAGCTTCTGTGGCACGCTTTGTGCATTTTGGTCCATCTGTTTGAGAAGTTTGAAAAGAGGGAGCATTGAGTGAAGATGTAAACCACTAGGTTAGCTTCTCTCATTAGCCAGAGTGCCATAAACTTGCACTGGTGTTACCTTTTAATGTTTTATATTACCTGATTGGTTTATTTCAAGTTATAATTGAGATACGCTTGTTAAAAAAAAAAAAATTACATGAGGCCCATCAGCAATGTGACGTTTGCTATTCCTCCTCATTCACCTTGTTGTTAAATGAGCGTTTTGTTCTGACTAACTATTGCGGATACATCAGATAATTCTGTAATTAGGCCAATACCTGCTCATCAGAGGCCAGAGCCGTGAAGAGGGAGATGATATCACTTCGAACATAATCCAACTCCAACACTCGGGCAAACTCGCCCAGTTTTGAAGCGGCAGCGCGACGGACCATTGGAGTGTCGTCTGAACACAGGGTGCGGAAATGCCTGCAAGTGACCACAAACACATTTTATCAAGTCCAATTCAATTTGTGATTGTGTGAAAACACTCCACTTACTGGCGAATCTCCGCCTTGACATTGCTAGAAACACGTGGATAACAGACACTGAAGAGACCGCAGGCCGACGTGCGAGAAGTGAACCAGTCACCGGAGGACAGCCGCTTGACCAAGGGCTCAAAATGGACCTCCAGGTCAACTGGAGAATGCTCCTGAGAGATTTTGCGCAGGGATTCTACGGCTTTGTCTCGAACGACAGTCTCCTCCACTGTTGCTAGGCTCTCCAGAGGAGGCTGAGAGTCGAGGAGAGGAGGACAGTGGGTGAGTTGGTATCGCTTCTCAGAGTGGATTTACATTGCATGGTTCAGGCATTAGCATTTTGATCACAAGCAGGGCTGCAGTAAAAGTATTTTTTGAATGCATTACTTGATGAATCTCGGAGTGTGGAGTAATTCGGAGGTTACAATAATTTGAATCAATGGGGGGTGAAGAATTCAACAGAATACTTGTATGTTCGATTGTTGCATTATTGTCTCTGCTGTATTGCCACTGACCAGCGTTGATCCTTGCCAAACAAACACTTTGACTTGCAGTCAAGCAATTACTATGACAGGGCTAACCAAATTGACAGCTACATCCAGCCTGTTTTAGAACTCTTCCGACTCCAACACACCTGATTCAATTGATCATGAACATTTCATGCTTTCATAGAACTTAATCATATGAGTCAGGTGTGTTGAAGTAGAGGGAGATCTAAAACATGTAGAAGATAGCTCTTGAGGAACCGAAGTTCCCTACCCCTGCACTATGACTTCACAAAATTGTTTTTAACAAGTGTGGCATAAATTTAAGTCAGATGGTCAAAATCTAGATGACAGCAATAAAGCAAATTAATCTGTGGCTTTATCACTTCAACTTTTCATGGTCCACAAAACAATTACATTCAGTCTGAAGCAATGAATTTATTTAGACACTATATAAATAATAATATACAGTATTAAGGATGATTAGGCTCGATTTAGAGCCTAAATCGAGGTCGATCACGTGATTTTTAGCTAACCAAGTATTGTGTGAAAATCGTTTTTTTAAACATTCTAATGTCACAAAGCTACAAAATCCAAATGTGCAAATATCTTGCCAAATAAAACAGTAGTAGCTTAGTTTTATCAGTGTATCTCTCTCTCTTAAGCAGCGATGCAATTTGTGACACCCTCACACACATAGAAATGTCTCCTCCGCTCTGCACGGCTATCCTGCAGTGTAAATCCTGCCTTAATGTAAGAAGACAGAGGCCTAAAATGGAGTATTTGAATGTAGTTTCATTGATACTATAGAAGGTCTGGAACATACCAGGAGACAGTGGACATACTCTGGGCCTCCCACCAACATGGTGAAATTGCCAAGCTGCTCAGCCAAGGCCAAGAGCACCTCATCTTCATCGTAGATGGTGTCTAACACAGACAGCGTTCCGACAGACATCAGTATACACACTTGAAAATGTGATACCATTCTTGATATCACCTTAGCATGTGACAATTTTGTTAAAATGTGGCTGCCAAGTCATAATATATTTTTATTGGCTGGATTGAAGTCATTGCTCACCTGTAAGGAAAGGAAGCAGTTCAGTGCGAGTCCGCTCCACACCAAGAGCCAGTGCAATAGTGGACAGCTTCTTGATGCTGTTCAGCCGCAACTGTAGAGCAACAGAGAGAGAATCTTGACGCCATATTCAACATGATCAGACAGGACCTTATCGACAAAAACATTTTTCACTACAACAAATTACCCGAATAAACGATGCTGCCCAAACACCTGCTAAAAATGGCACCAAAATATGCATCTGAATTTCTGATTAGATAGCGGTAACATTTGTTTGCGTCTTACGTTTGAATTGTTGGAGTATATTGTTGTGCTTAGGTCACAGCAATTTATTTTAAACAGATAACTTTGTAAGATGGCTTTGAAGTGATAGCGTTTTGAGGTGCGATTCTTAACTAATAGGTCAGGACTGGAAAGCAAGTGAATCCAGGCTAAATTTAGCTGTTCCCTGACACACCAAGACATTTGGATTGGAACAGTCTGGTGACACATTGTCACATCTAAAAGCGTTTTAGAAAAAAAGCACAAAAACAGCAAATATATTGCCTTTTCATCCAATATCTGAGGCTAGATTAGGAATCAACAATAGGGTGAAATTCACTATGTACTAATTTTTACCACATGTTCATCAGTTTAAGTGCTCCTAACACAGTTTTCCAAGCAGAGGTAATTATTAGGGGTGCTGTATGATGATTAACAGGTTTTTAAATTTTATCAGAGAGCTGCTTTGTACAGTCTAAACCAGGGGTGTCAAACTCATTTTTTGTCGCAGGCCACACTGTAGTCATCGTTCCCCTTGGAGGGCCGTTATGACTGTCAAACCATGTGAAGAAGTCAAGATTAATGATTTATCCAAGTAGTGTTTAAGTGACTGTCATGGAAGGTTTGGTAACAAGAAAATGCTTAAAATATCTGCTATTTATTATATATGAGAATTTGAAATTGGACTAGAGTTTAGAAAGCATCAATCACGGAAGTTATCGTGTTTGATTTGCTTTTGTGGGCCACGTAAAATTATGTGGCGGGCCAGAGCTAGATTAGTTTGCACATTAGCCTTGGAACTGAATCTTTGTTGACATTTAACGATTATCGAAAAATGTGGCTCCATGCAAGACAACAGATGTGATTCACTGTCGTGAACTATTAACAATAAAAAGTGAGAACTGTGACAAGGCTCCGCGGCAGGACTTGGGTCTCAAGCTCCGAGAATATCGAGGGTTAACTGACGGAATTTGGACGACAGCAGATAACAGGTCGTGTTGTTATTGTGTTTTAAGCCTCCTGGCGATGACTAGCATAAAACCACGACACGAATTGCAACTTGGGTTAAAAATTTTCATTTACTATGAATGAACACAACATATTGGCAAACTATAAAGCCATTGCTGTAAAAACGAAACGCTTTTGTCATGACAAACCATCGACACTGGAAGACGTCAGAGGCTTGCCCAATGACTGGAGAGCGCCCGATTCATTCTAGTGAATCATTGTCACAGCCGAACAACAAGCGATAGTGAATACTGCGCATTCTATTTGGACGTAATATTTCTATTAGGCACAGTAGCGATCATAAACACGAGTTGCTGCTTCGATAAGGGTGCGCCCCTGGTTGAGAAAGCAGGATAGGCCCCACTAGCATATTCACTAGTTAGCGATGCTAGCCAGCGGTGAGGAAAATGTCACACAACGGGCTCCCGTTTCCAGCGTAGTATTAACTGCAAGGTCAAAGAAAGCGCTCGCCACCCACCTGAACGTCCTCATTTCGCAGTTCGTCAATGAGAACGGCGATAGGGTAAAGAGAATCGTCTCCATCGGCTCCTGCCATTTCGGATTGTGCAACGATGAAGCGAATTGAGCTGCTGGGGCAACTACGGGGTTTCCGGCCCACTTATGAGGGAGCTGATTCGCCTTCACAGTCGTTTGTTACTCATTCAAACCGATGACGTTCAAAAGTAGCACAGTGAATTTAGAATGCAAATAAAAGCAGTCTCCGTTTATTTATAATAATAAAAAACTCAATATTACATTTTTATATTTATTTAAAAAAACCGGCAATCATTATACTGCATTATAACAAATGGATCCTTACCCATACGTCATTACCTGGCGCCCCAAAAATGTGGTCCTGTTTTATTCATTAATATATTTTAAAATGTAATAATTTTTTTGTTTCTTATTGGCATTATCTATCTATCCATCCCTCCAACCAACCTGAACTGGTTGACAGCCAATGGCAGGGCACACATAGCAACCAACTATTTACACAATTTATCCATCCATCCATGCATTTTCTGACCTGCTTATCCTCAAGGGTCACGGGGCGTGCTGGAGCCTACCCCAGCTGTCCTCGGGCAGTAGTCAAGGGAAACCCTGAATCGGTTGCCGGCCAATCGCAGGACACACGGAGATGAGCAACCATCCGCGCACACACTCACACCTCGGGATAATTTCAAATGATCCGTCAGTCTGCCATGAATGTTTTTGGAATGTGGGAGGAAACCGAAGTACCCGGAGAGAACTTGCAAACCACAGGAAGGCCGGAGCCTACGACCTCTGCGAGGTCGAAGCGCTAACCACTGGACCACCGGGTCCCCTTACACAATTTAGTGATCAATTAACCTAAAGTGCAAGGTTTTGGAATGTGGGAGTTAACTGGAGCACCTGGAGAAAACCCAGGCGGACACGGGGAGAACATGCAAAAACGAGGGCCAGGGCCAGATTCGAACCCGCACACAAGTCAGGCTAGTGGACCACGACACCATCAGCAACCTGCTACAGTATATTTGGGTATGAACCTCCTGAGATCTCAGTTGCTACTTATATCTGTTCCATCTATTTTAAACATGTTTTAGTTGATAAAATATATATTAAAAATATAATTGTGAAATATGTTTAATAAAAAAAATCAAAATTTGTAGAATTATTTTATTATTTCTATTTACATTTTAAACAAAATACGAAATATTGCCATCTTTTCCCTCCTCCTAGAAGCCTGGGCGACAAACATATTTTTGTTTTATTTCAAGAAAAAATAAAGTTAAAAAATGCCCCACCCGTGTTCAGCTCAACCGGAAATGTATCTTCTGTTTCCGGTGTCAGAGTGTTCGCCAAACCTGAACTAGCCAAGATGGCGTCTCAACAGCAGCAACCTGGTGGTCCAAGCTTACAACAACAAGCCGCTTCTCTGCAGCAGCAGCAGCAGTTGAATCAACAGCAAGACTTCGACCCGGTGCATCGATTTAAAATGCTCATTCCGCAGTTGAAAGAAAGTCTTCAGGTCATAAAACATACAACCCTCTTGTAGGACGTGCCTTCAAGCGCGTCTTAAAGTTGTTGAAAGACGACTGAAGTGACGACTTTGTATTTATCCTCACAGAACCTAATGAAGATCGCGTCGCTTAACCTTACCCACAACACGATCATAGACAACGGAGTGTACGTACGATTATTTTCTTAATGTTATGTACGGAGGGTCATCGGTTTACGACGGGGACTTTTTGAAGTTGTGTATGAAGTTTTACAAGAAATTTGTGTGAAAAAGCGTTTACCGTGAGGTTGTAACCATGCCTACTATTCAAGTCTTCAGGTTGTGTTGTTTCTTTGTACCTTAGCACAAGCAATGATGCCGCTGTTCAGCGGTTTGACAAAAGCTTAGAGGAGTTCTACGCCCTCTGCGATCAGCTGGAGCTGTGTTTGGTGGGACACCTTGAATACTGTACTTCGTTTTTTTCTGTAGTTGTGGTATCTTCCACTGACTTGTATCCTCCTGTGCAGAGGTTGGCGTACGAGTGCCTCTCGCAGAGTATCGACAGTGCCAAGCATTCGCCTAATTTGGTTCCCACTGCGACCAAACCGGACACGGTGCAGACGGAGTCCATGTCCTACGCCCAGTACCTTGGTATGATCAAGTCCCAGATCTCGTGTGCCAAGGACATCCACAACGCTCTGTTGGAGTGTTCCAAAAAGATAGCGGGAAAGGGACAGCCTCCGGGTATCATGTAGATCTTCTCGCCGGGACTTCCTTTCTTGAAATGTCATGTATTGGATTTATTGCTGTTTTCTACCACCTCCACCAGAGGAGTAATGCATTGTCTTTTTTATGTGTTTGTAAAAGATGAGACATTAAAAAACAAAAACAAAAAAAAAACTCGTTTCCTCTGAACTTTGGGCAGGGTGGAGGAATTACAATTTTGCTGTCGTCTCCTGGCTTTGCCAAAGAACACAGCAAAGCTTATTGTTGCAATTTTATGCGTTTTAAGATATCCTATTTGTCCCACACTGGGGAAATTTACAGTCTACAGCAGCAAGATTGTGGGTAGAAAGAAGAAAAAAAAACACTGTTCAATTAAGTGCAATATAAATACAAATATGGATAAGGTCGCAGTGCTATTTACAATTGTTTTGAAACAACACATTTTTGAAAGAATTTCTCTGTTGCCTTACACAATCAAATTCAAACTGATGTCAAAAATATACTTATAGTTGTGTCCAAACTTCATTTTTTAAAATTGAAGGTAAAAAATTCATTGTTGGCATACTGTTGGGGAAACAAAACAAAAATGTGTTAGAAGTTTGAAATCTACAATGATGGCGCATACAGTATATCTTTTGATAGTTGTTTCCAAGCATTTTTTTTTAAAGACAGACTGTTGTGTCTGTGTTGGAAATTTGAACTCAATCTCTGATGGCAATAATACTGTACTTCCATTTACTTGGGGCCTCTTCAGAAAGTCCAATCTCCTAACCTTCCCAAAACTTTGCCCAAAACGGCAAAGTTTCAGAGGAATTAGACTCGGATTTTCCTAACTGACGTCATCGTATTGCTGACGTAGGTCTCTTCCATGCGGACTTTAAATCCCAAGCGTAATAATAAAATAAAAAAATATTTTTTTGTGCAAGAATCTGTTTTTCATTTATTTTGGATTTGCCCATTCTTACAAATATTTTTTGTGCAAGAATCTGATTTTCATTGATTTTGGATTTGCCCATTCTTCAAGAAATTCCCTTTGCTTTGAACGTTCACTTCTTGGCCCCATTGACTCTTCACTTGTGCCAATAAGCAAACGTTTTATTACGTTTTAAATTTTTTAAAGTATTGATCGTAGTTAACTACGTCGGTGTGCTGTTGCTTTAAATGTTACTGTCGTAAATAAATTAGAGTCAACATCCTTTCGTAAAGGGTGGTCAAGAGTAACCAATTCCAAAGCGGGCTTAAAAGGTTGTACTTCATTTTGTCCAGTAGGTGGTGCCAAATGTGTATTTACCAACTTATGCTTTCGTTGTCGTGTTGATTTCAACTGCTTGGACCTAAAATAGCTGTCGACACATTTTGGTGGAGACATTTTTATTTTTTGATGCTAAATGTATATTCAAAATATACAAGAACAGTTGCAAATGGCGTTACTGAGTTTGGATGAAAAATGAACAATACAAAAAAGGGAAAGAAATGTTCCTTTGTACAAAGATTACAGCAGATACAAGACATTTCAGGTACTCGGCAAGATACATTTGACCTATTTTAAGTGCAATAGTGATTCCTAAGTCAGTCACTGTTACGTCCCTATGGTGACAGTTTTAAGTCAAATTCCTTTTTCAGCATCCGTCATGTAGGTCAACAGTTAGTGTCTCATGGGCTAAGAGTGAAACAAAAAAATAATAAAAAAAACAACAAACGGCTGAATTGTCTGCCTGTTAAAACCACCTGTGGTAGCATCCATGCTTATTTCTTCAGGCGTTGCATAGCTGCCACATACTGTCCATTTCTCACCTATCTCTTTGGAGGACACCAATTGGTCCACTCACACACACATTTAGAATCCAGTTAACTCTTTACGGCTATCCTGTTAGTTGCAACGCTTCACTTCCTGACTTCCTCAATGCTTTGTGCCACTGCCACCAAAACGGTAGATGTGACTGTTATTGAAAATACGCAGTGAGATGGGAGCAGAGGAAGTAGCCTAACCGCCAAGTTGCTGCGCATAAACTGCGCAACACTAACAAACCTTGAGAAGCAGTGACCAGTACAACAGCGTCAAAAAAGTGTCACGTTTCAATTCATGGGTCAGCTCCAGCTAATTTAGTCATGGGGATGATACCATTATTTGTGTATTGTGAGCAATTGAGACTTGCGAGGACGTTGATGATTTTACTGCTTTGTCGAGTTGGAAGCTTTGAGGATACTTTTAGGTTTGGACTTGGGTTGTTCTCTGTGGAAGACAACAAAACATTAAACAAAGCCATTGTTTTATGTTTTCTCTATTGTTGGTTATAGCAGAACCTCCAAATCAAACGAGAGATTCAGGGTTTGACTCTCAACTTAGCGTGCCCTTCTTGGGCTTGTGTGGGATTTGATTGACTGGCAACCAGTCCAGGGTATACCAAACCTCTTGCCCAAAGCCAAGTGGGATAGGCACCATCACCTGTGACTCTAATGAGGACAAGTGCAAGAGAAAATATCTTCTCTTTGTCATCCTTGGTAAACCTCTGTGGTGGCGTCACAAAAATAGACAAAGTAAACGCTATCTATCAGCTGCTTTCTCAGTTGTTTGTGACATAAAATAAGATAAGAAAACCTTTATTTGTATCACAATGGAGGAATTCGCAATCTACAGCAGCAAAATTGGAGGGAAGAAAGTAGAAAAAGAAAATGAAGTATTTGCACGCACAAAATAAATGTTAAAAAAAAAACCTTAACTCATGACAGGGTTGACATTTTTCCTGCAACGTTGAAGGCATTTTTCCCCCAGACAATTTTGATTGAACTTCAAATGTTGACTTATATACGGCAATAATAAATTAAAGAGTAATAAGTCATTTGTTTTTGCCGAGGATAAAAATATGCCTGTGAATAAGTTGAATAAATGTTAAAATTACTCCAACATTGATGGTGGATTTGTGAGCCTGTCTACAGCCTTTTGCATTGCGTTAACCTTAACCTACCTGACTTCCATCGAAGAAATGTTTGTTATTTAAGTAAACTTCAACTCAGAGTGGCAATAAACAGCTTGAAGTGCCTTTTTTAGAATTGTTCACGATCTGTCAAAATATTGCGTATTGTTGTAAAGTTTGCTTCCACCATTGATCACTGGAAACAATTTTTTTTTTTTTTGAGCAATGGCTCTTGTGACAACTAATCTCTTGAAAAAAAAAAACACAACAAATTGGGTCTCATAAACGGAGGTACCATTGTATTAACCTATGATATTACTAACCTGTGGGTCCGCTCAGGACCAGCTAGAGGCGCCTGCTGACCTCTGCGACGTCGGGACGGCTCCAGCTGAGCCGGGGAGCCAGACGGCCTAAACTTGGACAACTCCTTCTGCCACTCCTCGTCAAAGGACTGTGCTTCAGCTAAGAGAGCAAAGTCAGAATGTGAAGGTAAAGGGCAAGCAAAATGAATGCAATGCAATTGACGACACTGATGAAACTCCTGAACCCACATTCATCCATATTCTGGAAGTCTTGTATGAGCTCCTTATCTCCCGTTTTCTTGTTCATTTTCTTCTCAACGATGTGTCCTCTGTCTTGGATGTGGTGACCGATGGCCATCTTCTCCAGACCACTTTCAGAGTCTTTCAAGGCTCTCACTGTCTCCTTCACCTGCACATGAACAAGCATATCGATAGGGAGAAAATCATTCAACTCATTCACCATAAAAAAAATAAAAAAAAAAGTACAGCTTCAGTCTGAGACTATATCAAAAAATCTGCTTTTACAACTACTGTCAGAGAGCCATCAATAGCTTTACTAAATACAGCTGTCTAAATAAAGTTGAGTTTACAGTTTGGTGACCCGGATTGGCCGATCCTCCATGAGAGGGTCAACATATCCCTGTGTTGATGCACTTACACCTCCTGGGGCCCGGCGTGTCGACGACGAGGCCTGGAAGACTTTTGGAGGGTCGTTTCCAACTTTGGAATACGTCATGACGGACGAGGAGCTGAACGAATGGGTGTTTGCATCTGGGGACATGTTGTCCTGACACACACAAACGAAAATCAACGCCATTTTACTTGCAACGCAAACATAAGAGACATGAAAACGGTTTTTGGCTTGAACTCACAAAGTTTTTGTACATCCTGTCCATCCTGCTCCTCATGTTGGTCATGATGCTGTCAAACATGCCAAAAGGGTTCGTCGGGGGGTCCTGCGCAAACACACAAGGTACAAAAAATGGTCGTAGCAGTCGGATGGTTATGCTTGGATGCCACCTGCTCTCGAGGCATTATCAGCTCATAAACAACTCTATATTCGTGCATGTACAAACAAAACATGCGTTGGGATCGGCGTGCTATATGCGTCATGTCTGTTACATCAACTAAATGGGACATTCACCACGCTGGGACCTACTTACATTGACATAAATCGAGGGCACCTTAACCCACATACAAACAATTATTATTTTATGACTTGGACACCGGTTAGGATTGAGTTGTGAAGAGTAATTAGACATACTTTGCAGTAAAATTGTCAGCTCATTATTATTTTAAGACGTGATGCAGTCGAGTTCTGTTTGTGTACACACCTGCTCAACCCTGGCTCCTGGTTAAAAAAAAAGATACGTCTTACGTTCAGTCTTTGCCTTCACGTTTCAATCAAGTTACTGCGGCGAGAACAAAGCAAGTCAAGCCCTCGCTCGATTTTAAACAAGTCGAATTGAGTTATCGCATGGGTTGGTTGCAACAGTCCCAACGTATATTGGCATGATTGGGTTTTTTTTCATTGATCATACACAAATGTTTATTCACACCTATTAAATTTATATGAACATGAACTAGGAGCGAGTATAAATATTTCATAGGCTTTAACTGAGCAAGTCGCAAGTCATAAAAATTGTCATGCGTCTCAAGTCCATTGCCGCCTGCGTAGTACCTTTTGCCAGGTTACTTATAGTGTTTCACATTTGACATGCAAGCACTGTGGACTAATGGTTAGCGCGTCTGCATCAGTTCTGAGGTTTGAGGTTCCAATCTCAAGGTCAGGCTTTCATGCGCAGAGTTTGCATGTTTTCTTTATGCTTGTTTGGGTTTTCTGCAGGTACTTTGGCCTCCCACACACCAAAAACATGCACTTTAGTTTGACGGAAAACTAAAGAAAATCTAATTGCTAGGTGCAGAAACACTGCAACAAACACTCTTTGGTCATCTAACAGATTTGCATTCTTTTCAGATTTTAATGTCGATGGACAACACCACCATTTAAATTTAAATGAGGTAGTAGAAAAACAAAAAATATGAACTATACAGGGATTCTTCAATAACCATTTTGAATCGAGTTTGGTTGTGCAAATCGAGCAATTTGTTTGGTTATGCAAATACATGGACGAATTGAATATCAAAAAGGGCGCTTGAAAAAAAACATGATACACTTCTTTTGGATTTCATTTCTGATATCATTTGGACAGATATGAATCGACGTGAGGCCATCATCATTTTGACAGCTTTGGCTTTGCAGTTTTTTTTCAAGCGTGTACCCATGGCTCGTTAAGTGACATTGAAGCAGTGTTGCAAGATGTTTTTTTTTTTCTCCCTGAATGCAAATCAGAGCCAGTTTTAGAGGCTGTTTGCCAATAACACTATGCCAATATGGAGTGCAATTTACGCTATCATGGCAAGTTCCAAGAGACAGGATGTGCTTATCATAGGGCAGTGGAAAAGATTCACCAGGAACTTGGGAGGGGAGAGAGTGGATATGAAAAGCTGAAAGACAGCCACTTGTTTTGTAGCGGAGAGTAAAGTGACATGCTGCTACTAACCCTATGGATGAAAACACCAAACTCCTCGAGCAGGCATTCGCACAGAGCTAGGGAAAGTCTATCCAGACGGCTGCGCTGGAACTCGGGAGGCATCCGCTGGATCAAGCTTTTCCCTTGGCGCGAACGTCTGCTCTAGGAGTCAGGTGTTTTCAACCATTGTGGTAGTAGGAGCCCTCCTGCTGCTGTTAATCACAAACAGTCTAAATTGTATTACATGTTAGAGCAGTGTAATGGCCATAAAGCTTCTAAAACTGGCACTGAACTGCAGTCGAGGACAGAAAAAAAATCTTCTTGCTTGGCGGCAATTTTGCAAAGCGCATATGGCAAGCAAGCCATAGGCACGGAAATGATTGATAGGCTTACAAAAACAGCAAAGCTGAAGCTGTTGATTTCGCTTCTGTCCGAATGAAAAGAAAAGAAGTTATGTGACTTTTGGTACACAATGTACCTTCCCACGAGTTTGGGAGACTTTGATGGGTCATAGAGGAAGTGTTAGAGGATGCATTTGACAATAATTGATGAACAGTTGAACATTTCTTGAAGAGCAATCTACTCACCGTGCTGTCAAAGGGCAACAGTGAGCGACTGAGGTCCTGGAGGTTGAAACAATATCATAAGAAAAATAAGCATAGACCTTTAGGTCCAGAACAGGCACAGAAAATGTTAGAACACACAAAGTCGGGGGGTTTTGCCACAGATCGTCTTGTTTACCTTGGAAATTGAAACTTCCAATACGTGAAAGTTTAAAATGATGGAAATTGAAGCTTTGAGTGTCGAGGACAGGAAGACGGGGCTTTTTATCGAGAACAAAACTGCCGGTGTTTATGAATCCACAGCCCCCACTTTAGCATCTTGGCATCTATTGCTCTCTATGTATGTGCGTGTTATGTGCAGGGGGCTACAATCAGCATGGTGTTGAATGACTTGTGTTCCATGTGTAATTGGGTCGCATTGCCAGAGATTAGCGTGGGCTTTAACACTGAAACTGAGCTCCATTCTGGGAAGGCTGCGCAGGGGCTGCAGAGTCCAAAGCTGCTCCGCTCCGCTCACTCAGCTCTTTCCCCAAAAGGTCAAGCTGATGTAAATAAAACACTCCTGCTCACTATCTCGCAAGCCAATTTGATCCCACGGTGGCATCTGTGGACAAATAAATGCCACTTCCATTTGTGACCTGCTTACGTTTAGACATGACTGCTGTTGAACAGAAGAGCGTGCGGGTACAAGATAAGGAACCTGTAGCAAAGGGCCCACTGGTCACTGCATCATACTCAGTTTGGTTCTCATATTTTGGCTGTTCGCATGATCAGAAACACCTTTTAGTATGCTACAGTCCAGTTCTAATCGAATCTAAACAACAATACGGTAAGAAATATCTCTAACAAATAAAAAAAATGAATGATTTTCAGACTCAAAAACAGCACCGTGTGATGGTACATTTATAAACAAGTGTGTCCAGAGGATGAAAGGTGATACGAAGCAGTGAATGGCTACCCTCAGGAGACAGCAGGGAAATGTGAGCACTCTTTGCTCCGTTAACTCCATGAAAGGTAAATGGAAGGAACTACTTTTCCCATGGGGAATTGAATGCGTTGCAAAACAGAAAACAAAATTAAAAACAGACATCCTCAAGAAGCCAATGTGTTGAAGCACGATTTGCTTTTGTACGAGAACATGTTTGAATACGAGGAGGATTATGCCTTATTTTCAGAATTTTGAAAAAAGTTTCAATTCTGGCCCAACTACGATTGGCAAAAAATTATGACACTGAAGCAAAGTTGCACCAATCTTGATGAAACAACAGTAAGGCTCAGTTTTGAGAGGTACCATAGAACAATATCTTAACTCCTTCACTGCCTTGAACTTTTATATTCGTCAAGTGAAATCCAACTGTGTCTTTTATACGAGTATACAATCCACATTTCAAGTATGTTTCTCAGCAGACAAACCTGGACGAGGGTCGTGCCCAGCTTGTCGATGAAATTCAGGTTTGTCAACCACTATAACAACTAAAAGATTGTTACAGAATCTGGAACCCAATGTGTCGGGCCACCACGCACCTTACACACATTGAGCTAGTACAAATATGATGAATGAATACAATGACACAAACAAATTCTTACTTTTTACCCCAACTATTACCCCAAATATTTTGAGTTTTTGTGCAGTTCATGGAGTGAATGATGAACACGATTCACTCCTGCGATTGGCTGGCAACCAATTCAGGGTGTCCCCTGCCTACTGCCTGATGACAGCTGGGATAGGCTCCAGCGCCCCCCGCGACCCTAGTGAGGATAAAGCGGTTCGGAAGATGAATGAATGAATGAATGAATGCTGTGATTGAATAATTATTTTGTCATCAAAAGGCCTTTCTTAGCCTTGTTTTATTGTTTTAGGTGTCACAAAAGCAAAAAAACAAAACAAAACAACCCCCCCCCTAAAAAAAACCCACGAGTGTCAAAGTCAATGTTCTGCTGAACATAATAGCTTTTGCATTTGGTTCAACCGCTGATTGAAATAGAATGCAAAGTGGGGAAAATGAACTTTTGGGGGGGAGGGTTTGGTGGTTAAAGATCAGCTAAAATGCTCCAAAAGAGCTGGCAATCTGGGGAACTGCTTTGAAAAGAGCTGGTAGTAAATGAGTTAACTCTATTAGGAATGTTTTTGGTCAGATTTAGTCAGACGCGTACATGCTTACCTTTGGTTGACTCTTGTCATACCAACGTAAACAAAAACACTGCCTTTGCTTTGATTTTATGACTACACGATAGGGCCTTTTAAGCTTTGAGGTGACACACATTTTTTTTGTGGTTGAATTCCCAACGTGTAATTTCAGTGACATTGGATTTTGAGGTTTTATTGTTTTAAGGGGGGCAACACGTTTGCCTCACAGTTCTGAAGCTCGGAGTTGGAATCGCTTGACTGCAGCCTTCCTGTGTGGAGTTAGCGTGTTCTCCTCGGGCTTGCCTGGCTTTTCTCCGGGTACTCTGGCACAATCCAAAAACATGCATGTTAGGTTCACTAAACAGTTTCACCATTGGTGTAAATAGGTGTTCGTAACTAAATGGTCTCAGTAAGGCGCTGCAGTAGTCAGTGTTAATCATTGCACCATTATCATCATTTTTATTCATCATAGGGATAGGTAGCTATAACACGCTCCCCTTGAGCTGCGTGCCTACAGCGATGTTAAGCTAGGACGGTCAACGAATTCCACGTGTTGATGGCAAGAAAACAAAAAGGCCAAGGATGCCAGTACATAGAAAATGGAACTGTTAATCAATGAAAGAGGTAGAAGTTACTATTGAACCATGAGTGCCTCGTTTCTCTGAATCTATCTGAACGTGTTCCGACTCATTTTGCTAAGACGGATCACATTTTAGCTATAATATCTGAAAACTCAAGGGCCCTATGTATAATGAGTACATAGGCTACAGTACATAAGAGTCCAAGGAGAAATAAGAGATGAAGAAGCACAAAAAGGGTCTGGCAGATCTATAAATTGGATTACAAATGCCACGTTGCTTCTTTGTCCGAAAAAGATTGCTTCTTGAGAAGACCACAAGTTTTAAAATGTACCTGTGACAAGATAACTGAAGTGAAAATTTATCACACCAAAGGTTCTCCTTTCTCTTGCCGGACAGCCCGAATCAGCAACTGACGGGGTGAGTGGGGTTCATCATCCATTTTTCAGAGACCATTTTGTCTTAGGGTGTTGTCACCCATGTTTGCCTTAAAGAATCGCCACACAACTACTACAGGCCCTACTAAAGGTGCTCGCAAGTTATATTTTAAGGCGGTATTAGTACAACAGAGCATTTTTTATTTATTTATTAATTTTTTTAAGTCAGTGTATGAGTACAGACGTACAGTATCAGTGCTGATACTTTCCATCCCTTCTGTTGAAAATGAAAGGATAGTACTATAGTTCGCACTTGAGTAGAAGTGCACTGGTATTTGGAATATTTGATTAGATTATATCAGGCAGCAAAATCTTTTGTGGATATCTGTCCCCAATGCAAACCAAAAGGATCAAATTAAGTGTTTGGATAGCTGGGGTTCAGTCACCGAGGTCATTACCAAGGATGCATTATGCAGTTAATGGCAGCAGGCTGCAGTAATTAAGAGGCATCGAGTTGCTGCCTATTGAGGACAAGCTTGTGGTGAAAGTCATTATCAAGGATAAATATATGGGCCTCCATGACATGGAGGGATTCAACCCGTTCACATTCCTGTCCTGATTCGAGGGAAGGTTAACGAGTACAGAACTTGAGTCCCCCTTTTTCCCAAGGACCCCGTTCAATTTGGTTTGGTACAGTACAATTTTTTTTTTCTAAAGGTGAGAGGACTGCTGGCACAAGACACACGACGGTCAATTGTTTGGGAAATAATGGCCACATCTCATGACAATGAAAATGGTGTGGGAGAGAAAACTTGAGAGAGCACAAAATGGTGGTTGGTCTCCATTAGCCTATTGCCTCTGACTCGCGGCAAAGACAATATTAGTTTGATCACGGTTGGTGATGAAAATTGCTCCCTTGAAGCTTTAGAGCAAGCATGTCCAGCTCCGGGCCTGGAGGGCCATTGTCCTGCCTGTTTTCCAGCTCTCCTGGCTGCAACACACCTGATTCAGATGATCAGATCATCAGCTAGCGCTGAAGCAGCATTAGAATGTTCCTGATTATTTGAATCAGGTGTGTTGCTCTTGGGAGAGCTGGAAAACAGGCAGGACAGCAG
>CAAKHF010023799.1:8471-25339 GCA_901007745.1 Hippocampus kuda | reverse complement strand
ACAACGGCAACGGAGAGGTTTTAGCCGACGGAGAAATTGTCCACGGCTTTTCTCACCCTTCGCTCAGCAAAATTGTGGAGGTCAGTCCATGACTAAATAATCAGGAAAGAAGTAGCGATAGATGGATGACTGGCTTGTAACGTCCGCGTATGTGTCTTCAGGTGGGCTGCGTCTGCAATGACTCGGTCATCAGGAACGGGACTCTGCTGGGCCGGCCCACGGAGGGAGCGCTCATGGCGCTCGCCATGAAGGTAGGAGGACACATCATGTGGAACGTGTCCCCCCCCCGATCATCACCGAGGCCTTTTCATACAGCCGCCAGAAGATAAGGGGTGTCGAACTGCTTTTTGTCGCGGGCCACCTCGTCATGCTTTCCTCCAGAGAGCCTTTCTGACTGTGACCCCAAATAAACGGACAATCGCCTCTCATTCCATATTGCCGGCCTCCTGTTCCCGCCGGGGTCGCAGATGGGCCTGGAAGGCGCCCAGCAAGAGTACGTACGTCTGGAAGAGGTTCCCTTCACCTCCGACAAGAAGTGGATGGCGGTGCGCTGCGTTCACCGCACGCAGCAGGTGCGTAACGCGGCTAACGTCTACCGGGGCATGACCGCGTCGCGTGTTCCAAGAGAAAACGCGAAGTTTCTGAAACCAGCTGCGTTTCTACCTGAGCTGGTTTTCAAATGCCATCTAACGCACAACTGGACGCAACCGGCCTAAGCTACGGCCCGGTACTCACAGAAGGATTTTTTTCAAATCTGAAGACATTTTCTATCATCTGTGATGGTCCTCACACATACAGATAGAAAATCAGACGTTGAACACTTTCGCTGATGGTGTATGCGCAGACACTCTTCAATACTGAACGGCATTCACATGCTGCTTTATTTTCATGAATATGAGGACTCAAACGGACATTGAGTGTGTGTAGTTCTTCTTATAAATGATGAGCCGTCATTTTATGAACAAATGAGCCTGAGCTCAACTTATTTTTCAACACGAGCGCAACTTATTTTTAATTATTCAGCACGTATGGTGATCTCTCGTGAACTCCCCGTTACCGGAAGCCTTGTCATATGCTATCAACTCTAAACATACAGCGCCCTCTGTTGGCTATATGTTTCACAAACATATCAAGACAGAGTGGCTATTCGATTTGAAAGTGAGGCGCAAAGCCTTTTTTCAAGTTGAAATTGTTTTTGATACATGCAGAAATAGTTTTTTTTTTGTCTCTGTCGCAGTCCATTGATTTCATAAATGCAACACACTTTATAGTTTCTTATACATATCGGTAAACAATAACAACAACAACACTAGATCCAGATTTTGTGACTCCCGGTGTTTGTTTTTCTTTGTTTTCCCCCGTGTGAGATGGTCCCAACAGATAAGATTGTCGACTCCTGACTTTGCAGTTTAGATCCTTTTTCTTGCAACTTATATTATGTTTGACCTTTTTTTTTTTTTTTTAAATCCAACTGAGAACAATTTGAGCAGTGGCCACCCGGCAAAGCAGTATAACTGTATGTTCACGTGATGCCCGCACGCCAGGACAAGATGGGCGTGCTGTTTGTGAAGGGCGCCTATGAGCAAGTGATCCGCTTCTGCAGCTCCTACAACAGCCGAGGGAGCGCCTTTCCTCTCACCCAGCAGCAGGTGGAGCTCTACCAGCAGCACATCAGCTACATGGGCACCGCCGGCCTCCGAGGTCCGCAGGCCAACGTCAACCTCACGTCGGCTGCTTTACCGTGCCACGCCGCCTCGCCTCACCCACTCTTGTCTCTCTCCCCCTTTAGTTCTGGCGTTCGCTTCCGGGTTTGAGATGGGAACTTTGACCTTCTTGGGCCTGGTGGGCATCATCGACCCGCCTAGGGCGGGCGTCAAAGAGGCGGTGGGCACGCTCATCAGCTCGGGCGTCGCCATCAAGATGATCACCGGAGACTCTCAGGAGACCGCCGCCTCCATAGGTCAGACAGGCGCAAAAAGCATGCAGCACCTTTCGCGGCTCCCCGCAAACCTCAAAGTCTACTGGACTGTTGTTTGTGGAGAATGTTCGACTCTCTGCTCGTCATGCCTGTCCTCGATGACTGACGACAAAACAGACTTAATCTTCTTGGCTCAAATCAGGGCCGAGGTGGCGTTATTGTGATCATTCACATGTGTATGCGTAGGCTGCACTCTTACTGGTTAAAAAAAATAAAACTGGCTCTTTGTTTTTGGGGAACAGAAAAACTCAGTAACGTCGGCTTTCTCTCAACTGTGTGCGTGTGCAGCCAGTCGCCTGGGCCTTTGGTCCAAAGGAGGGGAGTGTTTGTCGGGAGAGGAGGTGGACCGTCTGGATCTGCAGCAGCTCTCGCAAATTGTCCCCCGCGTAAGACGCACTCACACGTAAGATCCGAGGCACACTGAAGTGAAGGTGGCGCTCCTGAGCACATCTTCTCCTGTGTGTGCACAGATCTCCGTCTTCTACAGAGCCAGCCCCAGACACAAGCTCAAGATCGTCAAGGTGAACACAAAACCACACCTGCCCAATCCAAACAGCCGCACACACACCAGCATATGTTCAAACACAAAGAAACAGACGAGTCCCATGACATGAAGCTCTCAAGAGGAAGAAGCGTGAAGTGGTAACCTTTTGCGCGGCTTAGTCTCTGCAGAACATCGGCGCCGTGGTGGCCATGACGGGCGACGGCGTGAACGACGCGGTGGCGCTGAAGGCGGCCGACATCGGCGTGGCCATGGGCCGCACCGGAACCGACGTCTGCAAGGAAGCTGCCGACATGATCCTGGTGGACGACGACTTCAACACCATCATGTGAGCCCGACGGGCCTCCTCGCCGCCTTCCCGAATTCGTTCGGCGCTACGCGGGGATGACCTAGATAGTTCCACTGCTAAGAATCCCCGCGTAATGATTGCGGGGTCGGGAACGAGTGAGAGATGGCAGTGAGTTCCAAGTGGGCCCGCGTGTTTCCTTACGCGTGTGTCGCTTTCCGGTGCTTGCAGGTCAGCCATCGAGGAGGGAAAAGGAATCTACAACAACATCAAGAACTTTGTGCGCTTCCAACTCAGCACGTAAGTTGTCTCGTCCTCAAAAAAAAAAAGAGGATGCCGGCTTCTTAGTCCTGGAGCTTGTTTTGAAAATAACTGTAAAGATCGATTTTTTTTTTTGTAATTTTAATTTCTATTTGCTGTGGTTAATTCTTTATTGTAATACAGATGTTCAATTTCTGTGCTCAAACCATCTGTGCGTGAGGCGCAATGAATGAGTTTTGTCGGACTGCAAAATGCAAAAGAGAAACGCTTTTTGCGGGCTTCAGTTTTCCATGACCTTCCTAACGCCCCCTGCAGGAGCATCGCGGCACTGACACTCATCTCCTTGGCCACGCTGATGAATTTCCCCAACCCGCTGAACGCCATGCAGATCCTGTGGATCAACATCATCATGGACGGGCCCCCCGCGCAAAGGTAACCGCCACCCTAAATCTCGTTTCGAACCCTATCCTGAGCTTGAAACCCTACTTAGAACCCATAACCCCTGTTTGAAGTCTAACCGAAGTTTGGAATCCTACTTTCAGCCCCTACCTGATCTTGAAATTGTAACCCAGGTTTGAAAGCCTAAGCCTGGCTTGAAATGCTCCATGGCCATCCTTTTGTGTGTGCTTGCTTATGTTCAGCCTGGGTGTGGAGCCGGTGGACCGGGCGGTAATCCTGAAGCCTCCTCGCAACGTCTCCGACAGCATCATCACACGCGGGCTCATCGTTAAAGTTCTGGTGTCAGCCTTCATCATCGTCTGCGGGACGCTCTTCGTCTTCTGGAGAGAGGTCACAACCCCTTCAGCTGATGTCGCCTTCCTCCATTCTCCCGGTCCTCATTTTTGTCGTCTCCATCTTGTGTTTTGCAGCTGCAGGACAACGAGATCACCCCCCGAGACACCACCATGACCTTCACCTGCTTTGTCTTCTTCGACATGTTCAATGCGCTCAGCTCGCGCTCGCAGGTGACCTTGTTTCTGGTTTCCCACGCCTGACCCCAAACGTTTGAAGCCACAATAAAAAACAAAAATCAACCCGGTGTGCATCTCTCACCAGGGATGTTTTGATACGATTTAAGGATGGTATATGGTGTTCCCTCGCCACTGAGCCCTTGTTGCAAAGTCACTCTTTGGCCGATTTTCATTCTTGGGCATAGATTCATCATTGCAGTTGTGCAAAGAAAAAAGAGACCATGGACATCAGGCTCGCGTTGGGAGATTCACTCTGAGGCCATGCACTACTCTGATAATTATGTGGAACAGCAAATAATCAGTTTGTGTGTCTGTCTGACTCCGTGTGTGTCTGTGCGTGCTCAGACCCGTCTAGTTCACGAGATGGGCCTCTGCAGCAACCGCACGTTCTGCCTGGCGGTGCTGGCGTCCATCATGGGCCAACTGCTGGTCATCTACTTCCCTCCGCTGCAGCGCGTCTTCCAGACCGAGAGCCTCAGCCTGTTTGGTGAGCACATAAAAAAACTTTTCTCGAGCAGGGTTTTTCCAGCCTTTGCTTGGGGCACAAAGCTGACAAGAGTTTCCAGAAATAATGCCGCCAGAAAATGCTGTGCGGCCACTTCAAGTTTATTGCGTGTCACTGTTTGTCAGACTTGCTGTTCCTGGTTGCGCTGACGTCGTCCGTGTGCATCGTGTCGGAGGCCATCAAGAGAGCCGAGCGGTGGCGAAGCTTTCCCAGAAGGGTGCCTGGCGACTGCTTCCATCAGGTATGACGCAAAATGGGCGCCCAGCGGGCCGCCTGCGGGGCCTGGCGGCCCCTGGAGACGGCGCTCAAGTGGAAGGACAAAACGGCTAAAGCACCTCCCTCGCCCCCGTCAACTGCATTCCTGCTCTTTGCCGCCCCTGCTGTCCAGCGCCCTCATTCTTCTTTCGCGCACCGTGGCGTCCGCCGCCACGCAGGGAGTGACCTCACAGCGTCACAAGTACAGAGCGCTCGGACCTCTGATCCACTCGTATCGTGCCGAGGTTGACTCTCTGAGCACTCGTCGTGGTGGAGGCGCAGCAGGTCTGTCGTAAGGACGTTCATCAACCAAACCTCATGCGGGAGGTCACAGCAAGTGATCTCTGCCAAGCTTCCAGGCAGAGATTCGATTAATCGTTTCAGTCCTCCGGTCGCCACATCCTTTCGTGATGGTTGGGGAGCAGGGCCTGAGACAATGATTCCTAACACAGCCGGTTATTTAGTTGGCCACTGTTGGCTCGGAGCTGTTACTCGAATAATCGTTCCATCCCTAGAGTCAACCCTGTAGTCCTCTTTACAAAAAAAAAAATCCCTGTACACTGAGTAGCGAACAAGTCACTGATTCAGGTTATGTAGTTTGTTGGCTATATTAGTCGTTATTCGATGAATTGTATCAAGCCCTTGTAGCAAACGACGTGTGTGAAAATACTCTTCTGGTGAAGCGCCAGTACGGAATGATGAAAGAAGGACCGCGTTCACAATCATTCACTCTTTTCCCGCCAGTTAACACGCAGGCTGAAGCGATTAATCGAAAACTCCCGAACCGCTGCGAAGTCCCTTTTAGTGGAGGAACTGCTTCGGTCCACCCTCATAAGTGAAATACAACAGAAATGTTCTCTCAAATCTACAAACGTCCTTGGATCCACCTGGACAATGCTGCAGTTGACTGCCTTGGCTGTCGTCCACGGTGGCGGCCCAGCAACTGTTAGCATGTCGCAGCTCAAGACGCTAAGATGCCAAAAGCGTGGCCGGCGGGCGTCGTCAGGGTCCAAACTCCTGCGGGGTCGGCGGTGTGCCTTACAGGAGCGCTTGTCATCCACTTTTCTAAGGCTTTCTCTGCGGCGCGGGATGGAAAATCTTTTTTTTTTTTGTTTGTTTGTTTGATTGAAGCAGACATTTTAGGGGATTTGAATGAACCCTGTAACAATCCACTCGACCAATCAGTAGAGGAAGCAAAAGATTCACTTTGGAGGACCACACATGTAAGATCAACTTGTTTTTAAAGGACTAATTTATTTTGTTGTTTTCAAATAAAGGTTCACGGTTGAGAAGATGAAAAAGGATAGAGTTAATAATATAAAAGGATACACACACCCTGTTAAGCAAATGTTCCCACATTTTCTCTTTTGGAGTTTCCCCCGACCCCCATATTTTTATTTATTTAATTTTCTGAAACCTCATCAAGTGAAATGTCAACCATTTGGTGGAGGCTCCTGTTTTTAAAACTACTGATTTTGTTGTAAGTGCCCAAAGGAAATAAAAAGCAAACTTTTTTTTTTTTTGTGTTGCTTGTTGTTCCGATGCAAGTGGTGCCGACCTTTTGAGCAAATTAGGGAAGGACACTTGACATGGGTTCCACATTTTGTCGTCATTCCTCCCAACGTGCATTAACTAGGTGACCGCAGAAAAAGGTGAGCCTCTCAATGTCCCGAGACGTAATCATTTCGGGATTTTCTTAATGTCCTTGCTTAACAAATTGATTAACGTGTAAAGTACATTTCAAACAAAAATGAAAAAGATCAACAGAAAACGATTGAAACGTGTTTTCCTCAACAGTACAACAAATGCACAACAATTTCAAATAACGCAATGAAATCCTGTGCAGCTTTGAGGGTTGTAATGGTTGTGCAAGACCCAAATGAACCCCTGTTGCACCTCGAGGGGGTAATGAAGATGCCTTCAAACATGTTAACAGGAGCATTAAGATGCATTGTATTTTATTTTGAAGTTTGGATTGCGCTACATAACACGGTGTGCACAACATGATGCATGCAAATGGCCGGGTTCAAAAGACGACAGCACTCGTTGCCGCTTTCACGTCTGCCGTCTCGCTGCTCATGAGGGAACTCCCTCAGCTGCCCGTTAATGACTTCCTCCCATGACCTTCTGGTGACTCGTTCAACTTGCAAAGCATAGAATGAGAAGCTTGAGCCTGATTGGCTGTTGTCACAGACATTTCACGCTTCGGATTGCGCGAACGTGCTTCCAGTTGATCAGCCTCGGGCCGGCCAGCAGACGCAACAGGTTCAGTTACAGTCGCAAGCATGCTAATTGGAACTTTTGGGGACATGAGCATCACGGAAAATGGTCTTAAAAATCACTGAAGGTGATTTACTGCACTGCACAGGGGTCACCGACCTTTTTGCAATTGAAATCGACTTCTTTGGTACCGATTATTGCTCAGGTCTCAAAGAAGATGAAACCTTTATTTGTCTCACTATGGTGAAAATCGCAATTTACAGCAGCAAAAATTATGCAAAGGTGAAAGTAGAAACACAAAACAAGTATTTGCATGTACAAAAGCAAAAAACAATTAAACAATGGACTATACAGTACAGAGTGTAATATAAATATAAGCATATATGCATTTGTAAAGTGGGTGTGCTGTAGCATCTTGATGTCCAGCCATCCATTTTCCCATCCGCTTATCCTCCCAAGGGTCGCGGGGGGTGCTGGAGCCGTCTTTGGGCAGTAGGCAGGGGACACCTGAACCGGTTGCCAGCCAATCGCAGGGCACACACAAACAACCATCCACGCTCACACTCACACCTCGTGACAATTTGCAGTGTTCAGTCAGTCTGCCATGCATGTTTTTGGAACGTGGGAGGAAACCGGAGTGCCCGGAGAAAACCCACGCAGGCCCGGGGAGAACATGCAAACTGTGAGGTTGACGCGCTAACCACTGGCCCACAGGCCACCCGCATCTCGATGTACCCTCCTGAAATAAGGCCTTTTCTAAAATTACCTTAAATAATATTATTCATGTAAATATCACATTGATTAATAAATTTAAAAAACAAATAATAAGCAGAGTTTTATTTCAAACGTCTGTGCCGGTGTTTTATGTGTCAATGCATTGCCCCTTTCAATATGGCCGCCACGTATGCCCGGGTCCCAACAGGGCGCTAACGTATCGCGTCTTTTCACGTATCCGTAGGTTGCTGGTGCTGTCAGCCACGGCGAGGGTACCCCCGGGGTCCTTAATTTCAATGTTCCCAATTGGAGTAGCAGATTTAGATCGAGTGGGGTCACTGTGGGGATGCAGAAGCTGAGTCATCTTTCACTGGAACCTCTGTAAGCAGAATGGAAGGTGTGTGAGGCTCCATTTCTTGCGGGTGAGCGGCGTGGCGAAACGCGTTAAGAAGCCACGCTCACATGAGCTACCGCCAAGTTAGCTTGCGGCGGTTACAGCACAAGGGGCGAACACATTTCACTTGCCTCTTTTCACTTCTCATCTTTCGTAAAAATCGAAACATAAGAACAACTACGTGACATCGTGATCTATCGAACCATAGGTCAGATGACCTCAGGGATCAAAATACAAATTGACGAGTTAACGAGGCACACCTGGGTAAGGTACAAGGGAGACGATCGATTAACAGGGCTGATGAGAATAGGGAAGATGAAAACCAACCTTGTTTGGCGAGGCATGAACGAGAGGAACGGAATGTGAAACCAAACTAAATATGTTCAAGTCAAAGCAAAATTCCACAAACCTGACCAAAAGGATCAGTTGGCTGGCTGGAGAGTCGAGAGGAATTTGCAAGGCGTTACAAGGCAGGCGGGAGAGGACGGCTGGCACATGACACCACCGCGTAGCTCCAAAATGGGTCAAAAGACCACAAGCCGATTACAAAGGGAGGGCCGTGGCAACGCTGAAGGGCCCTAAGGGATTTCTGGCCATTCGGTACGTTTGGCATAAATTTTGAATCTTCATGTTTCCAGGTAATGTGGCAACATGCAAGGAGGCCTTATCGATATGTATTGATTGTACAAGGAAAAGAAAACAAACACATGTGAGGGCCTGATGAAAGCTGGATTGACATTTTTGTCGTCACCGCAGAAGCTCATCGCAGCCTTTGTCCTCCAGAATGGCGCGGCTGAAATCGAACATTCTTTTTGTATGCATGATTGTTGCGGTTATTGTATACAATGTGGAGGGAATTACGAACTGTTCCAAATTTCTGTCAATGTCAGCACAACTGCTTCAACCTTCTGTTAGAAAGAAAAAAAAAATCAGCAAGAGCCTACTAGAACATCCGAGCTTGATTTGGACTCGGCGAATGCACTTGAAATGACGGCAGGTGAGCGCCGCTTCCTTTCGTGTTTGAATGTGTCATTCTGAACACTGTCACACTTCCTGTGCTTGAGGGGGTGCACACTTGTGCAACCCAAGCCCTCTCACTCCTCCAATCATCTTAGATCGTCTTTCATACATCAAGACGTGCCGCAGTACGCTCGGCTCCTTTTTCAATGTGGAGCTCAGCGGTTCCGCGCGTTTGAGTGCCGTTTGCTTGCATGCTGCTCAAAATGGCGTCCCGTAGTTTGTTTTATGCCATGTGAATTTGACGATTGTCTTCATGCGTTCAGGAATTTGTTTCGGAGCGTTACTTTTTGGCGCGAGTGATTGTGAAAGTGAAGCGCGTCACAATAAAGGCCCCATTCATGTCGCAAGGGCTCGCAGCTCGTGTCGTCCCATCACGTCACACGTCTCCTCCTGAAAAGCGGGCGTCCCACGGCCCGCCGAGCTCACAAGCGCTTGCTCATCTTCATCCGCTCTTCGTCTTCAGCAGCTGCACCTTGCTCATGGGGTGAGTGTGCCTTTTTGGCCCCTTTTGGACTTTTTGGCTTTTCCGTAGTGCGGGGGGTTCCAATCCCAGTTTGAGTTTGGGTCTTCTCCTCGCCCACCACCTTGCGTGAGTTTCTCCTGCTTGCACTTTCTGTGAGTACTTGTTGCAAAGCCCCGCAAGATTGTGACTGTCGGCCGCCCACTCCGGCGTGTACCTGGGCCCTCGCCCAAATCCAGCTGCGATGAGTTCCAAGTCCCCCTAAAGCCGATCTTTTTTTGGAAAGCGCATATGACCTGGGGGTGCTCTTTTTTTTTTTTTCTGAGCATGAAAAAAAATTGTAATTGCACGTCCACTCCAGTGGGTGGCAGTAGTACTCTCATTTATTTACTTAGTTATTTTTCAGGCAAATCGATGCACTTAAAATCATTTCAGTGACAAAATGTCAACAATCCTGTTCAATTTATTCATTGTTATAAGTTGAGCTCTCTGTCTTTGTTTGAAATGTTAATCAGGATCGGCTGTTCAACAGAAGTGTACATGGAACAATTTTACAGACAAAAACAATTTATTGTCGCGCCAGAGAGTTGGTGGGGAGGTAAAATGTTTTTTTTCCTCCTTCGGGGGAGGGACTTACGTAAAATAAATGAGAAACACGGAACTAAAGTAACCTGTCATGAGAATGGACAGATGAACAAATAAGGCACAGGTGTCAAAGTCAAGGCCCAGGGCCAGATCTGGGGCCCCCACATCATTTTATGTGGCCTGCGAAAGCAAATCAAGCATGTCAACGCCAATGATGCTTGCTAAAGTCTGAACCAAAATTTCCAATTGTCATATCCAATCCATAACAACAATGTTTGAACAAGCCATTATTCTTGACTTCGGATTTCAAAACAAGCGATCCATCAATTTGTTGTTCGCTGTGTATGTAATATGTGGCGGTGGTTAGACATTGACATGGTTTTGCAAAATTCAGTCATAACGGACCTCCAAGGGGAAACCGTAATGACAATGTGGCCCGCGACAAAAATGAGTTTGACACCCCTGCGCCAAGGTGTGCTAGCAGTCCTCTGGTGTTTTCAGACGCTCGGATGCCATCAGGGTGTGGTCCTTCTTCGCCGAGTTTTTCAACGACGACGTCTTTCCTCGTTTGTTACAAAGCCTTCCAGAGAAATTACGGGACGAAAAAAAGTGGATTTTGAGAACCAAGAGATTCATGAAACTGCTGTAATGGTGAACGTGGGTGGTGGTATGCATGGTGAGCAGATTGGCAAGATAGTCTGTGGTGAAAGGATGAATGCCTGAAACTCAACGTTTTGCCCTCATGAGTGATCCAAGTTGTCAGAGCAACCCGCACCGGAGACTGAGCCACTTTCAACTTGCGTTTTTGGGGGAAAACGATGACACTGCATCCTTTTGGATGACGCCAAGAAGTAAATGTTCCAGTGGATTGGTCGCCTGTCAATCCGGTGGAGTGAATGGACTCCGTGGCAAGCGTCAGTGGGAGATGTCATGAGAGCGGCGCCCTCCAAAGTGCTTGAAAGGCTGGTTTGTGCGCATGTGAGCGTATGTGCATTTGCCATAGAGGGCAATTTCCACGCTGGTTCGGCGGCGGAACATTGAAGAGTCGTGTGCACGAGCAGCTGACTGCCTCATGCCGCCGCCGCCGAGGCCGCAGACGCTATCACCTCTTCACTCGCAAATGAAGGCCTGGATGCAAATCGGGCCACATGCGAAGGTCTCGTTGCTGCCCTCCGTCGGGGGTCCTCTGTTCTAACCTTCCCTACAAATCTCGTGTCTTTTTGGTTCATCAATGAAACTACAAAGCCCAAATCTGACAAACTGAGATGTTGTGGTTAAGGTTAAAGTTTTTTTTTTTTTGTTTTTTGTTTTTTTTAAATGGTGCAATGGAGCTCCGCTTAGTTTGATTCACAGATTTTGAACTTGGTTTTACTAATCTCAGATGAGAGTAAATTTTACATTAAGTTAAATGACCATGACCAGGTCTAGGTATCTGTGACTGGTATCGGCAGACATCATGAGTACCCGATACCTTGAAATAAAGCCAGCATTGACCCGATACCGGTACCAGTAGCTGCTGTGGGTGGGAAGTCTTATCATAATCAAATGCACTGACTTCCTTCCTCTGTTTGTCTCCCTTCAGATTTGGGGAAAGAGATAACGACATGGCTCATCACAATCATGAGGTGAGATAGGTGGGTGGGGCTTATCTCTTGGTCACGCCACTCAAACACTGGTTGATTGTGTGTTCAGATGAGTGTGGTGCTGAGGGTCTCGCACCTCCCTCTGGTGCGCTCGGCGCTGGAGTTGGTGACCTCGATGTACTCGGAGGCCAAAGGTCGCTACCCTCTGCTGGGCTTGGTGGGAGGCGTGGCCGAGGTGGGCGTCCAAAATGCCTCCAAGGTGGCCTTGAGCGGAGCCACACCCCTCGTGCAGACCCTCAGGCCTCAGAGTGCGTACTGTGCTGATGCTTATACTAAATCCTAGAGCAAATGCTAATGCTGCTGCCCTGGAGCTACTTTATACCATTTCAGCTAACGTGGTGATCCTGTGCTACTTCCTATGTTTGCGTGACACACTTTCTGTGTTGTGTGCTCCCAGTCGAGGTGGCAAACAGTTTTGCTCTGGTGGGTCTGGACCAGCTGGAGAGGACCTTTCCCTTCCTTAACCAGTCCACCGACGAGGTTGCCAACTTGTTTCTTCTTCTTGTCCTCAGTTGTTGTGTGTGTGACGACCTTTTTTGAATGATTTGCAAAAAAAGTTGACTGGAAAGGCCTCTGTAGTGTGTGTGTGTGTGTGTGCGCGCGCGCGCGCATGTATGTATGATTTTAAGCCTAAAAAAAAGAATAACCATATACTCACTGGTCAGTGAACCTAAACAGGAAAAATAATGAGTACACTACTAGTACAACTACTACAATGGCAACATTTACACAGTTAACATTGCACTTCTTGCATATCATACCTTTATTCTGAAAGACAAGATGCACAATTTCTGGTTGCTAACTTTACCGTCAATGCATGGTAACCTTCACTCGTGAACCGAAAAGTCAGCTATGGCCTTCCGGTGCAACCAATAGGAAGGCACTTGAAGTATGGTCGCGTATATTTACTCCATATAATGTCCTAAACAGAATATGACTCAAATAGAAACAGGATTATTAACATCTAAGAGCTAGCATAAAACCTAGTTGATACAGTCAATCCCCGTTTATTACAAACGAACAAATTTCACTGATCTTCTGGCAATGTACATGAATAATGTGGCCCGAAGATGTACGTTGTCCAATGAACCTACAGCCATTGCTTTCTGTAGGTAGAAAAAGCAGGATTGCAAAGAAATCTGTGACCAAGTCGGTCAGGCGTGTGTCGCCACGCTAATGGTGTGTCCCCGTCCAGGTGGTGGGTCACCTGAAGGATGCCTTCTTCCTGACACTGGATGACATGCAGCTGTGGATGGTGGATGGATTGGACGGTGCGTTGGACCAGATGGAGCGTCTGTCTCACGCCGCCTGGATGGCGGTGCGGCAGGTGCAGGAGTCACAGATGGGACGCGCCGCCTCGTCGGGTCTGGATGACTTGCTCAGCCGCCTGGAGGACGCCACCGCCTACTACATGCCGCTGCCTCCCACGCTGCGTAAGTTAGCAACATTTGTTTTGAACTTTGTGATTTACCAACATTAGGGTCAATGAGGGTCAATTCGATGATGTCCATAATGGTCCACCCTGGTGGTCTGTAATGGTCCATTTTGGTTTGGAGACAGAGTGAGCCAGTCCACATCTGGATTTCTAGGGAAGCCAGTGGTTATTTTGGGGAAATGGTTTATACTTGTCTGGAAAGCAAACTTGTAGGTTGTAACAGCGGTTCTTGACGTGTGCTGTGTGTCATGTGGCGTGTTGAGGTCGCGAGTGGGAGATGCGGGTTCAGGAGTATGAGGACGAAGATGACGACGAGGAGCCCAGCGTCTGGACCCGCGTCCGTAGCCTCCTCCTCTCCATAAGCCTGCAGCTTTACCACCGCATGGTTAAGGTCCAAGAACAGCTGGAGGACGCCACAGGAGCCCTGGGGGACGCCGTCCAAGCGGTTCGTGCAAAGCTAATCAAAACACTCGGCTCACACTCATGCTGGTACTGTACCTTGACTTTTTTTTTTAAATCTTTTCACTGAACTTATTCTTCTCTTTAATCTTATCTTTTTGTTTGCCTTTTTCGTCGCACCTGAAATGCCTTCGCAGGCCAGATAAAAGGATGTGGCAGGCTAAATCTGGCTTACGGGCTGCTAGTTTGACACTAGTGATGAACTTTATTACTTTGACTGAACAACAAAAACATGCCGTGATTGTCTAGGAAGAAGCATGTTCCCAAAAAGAGCGAGCCAATGTGACGATTTTGGGATACGACCACATACATTTACTGTGCCACACTCCCCCCTCCCCTGCAGGTGGGACTGGGGACTGTGCTGGAAGTGCTGGGGGAGTTGCTGCAGTACCTGCAGAGGCTACTGGTGGCGCTTGTGTACCGCACAGAGAGGCTGAGGGAACTGGGCCTGGGCCGCATTCGGGAGCAGGCTGTCGTGTTAGCGGAGCTTCGTCCGGTGCGGCAGATCCGAGAACTCCCGCTTCAAATCCGCCATCTCCTGGAGGATCTTCAGAAGCTCTCCAAGATTCTCCTCCAGCTCGTCATCAACACCACGCCGCTGTACGACTTGGTGAGCACACTTTGTACGACTCCTATGCCGCCATGAGCTGGCCTCCGCCAAAATTGGGACACATTTCATGCATGTGTGAGGCATGTTTCAGATGAGTTTGACACCAATTTCAAGCCCACGTTTCCCATGCGTCAGCTCCAGCAGCCGTCCAACAAAGAGGTGGAGGATTTCCTGAACCAGGAGGACTTCCGTGCGGACAGCTCGTCCCGCCGCAGCTCAGCCAACAGTCTGTTCCTGAAGGCCATGGACGGACGTCCTCGCCGGCGCAAGAGTCTCTTCTCCAGGGCCGCCCGCAGTCCAGGCCCGGATGCCGCCGCCGCCGCCGCTGCCCCTGCGACCGCCTCCGGCCAGCGCTCCAGCCTGAAGCAGGACGCGGAGGCGGACGGCTCCCCCGTCCTTTCCAATAGTGCCGCCCAACGCCGTCCCTCCGCCGCCGAGCTCATCCTTTCGCCGCTCAAGCAGTTTGTGTCGCAGAGCCAAAAGGCCTTCGAGTACCTCAACCCCAACTCGGTGGAAGAGCCCATCAACAGCACCACCGACTGATGAGCGCCACCCCGTCCACGCCACAGCACAGTGCCGCCGCTCCTCCCCACCCCCGCTCCGGGCCACTCCCAATCAGCCACCCTGACATCAGAACACTGTGGTATGTGTTGGTCAGCGTACGGTTTCTCCGACAGAATCAGCGCAAAACTAATCTAATCGCAGTACTCACTGACACAATTCTGCTTCCTTCCACTCACACTTGACCACCTGTCAGGGTCACGTCACACGCCAAGGCGCCATTAAGTGTACACATTTGTATTTTTCATATATGAAAAGATCGATCCGTTACCGAGCCCACTCAACAAGCTCAAAAACCGGATCACTTTTAATATTTTGGTCATACGGCGTGTCAGCGTGTCAATAATCTCAAAACACAACACCGATCTTCAGAGGTTCTCTTCCGCCACAGATCTCGAAACAAGTCTTTCGAAGCCCAACTCTCACAAAAAAAAAAAAACAAGAATTGTCACGAGCAGATATGCGCCGATTGTTACTGAAGTTTGCGTTGAGAAATGCCAAAATCATCAGAAAAGACGTGTTTTGGAAAATACTCTTGAGAAGCTGCCTCATGGACAAGGACTTTGTTTTATTTCCGGCTGCTTCCCTTGTGCTCAACTAGCCTGTTTCTTGAATTGGCTACTTTGCGTTCCACGTCACAATTCGTAAAATCAAATGACTCCAGCATAGTCGGCTTTCCCAGCATACATGGAAGATTTTTTTGGGGGTCCTAAATATTGAACATGTGTAATATTTAAGATTCTCAATTGGGTCTTTTGAGGCCAGCTTTTAAGACCTCCCAATTCCGACTGGTGTGTTGAATAACATCAAATGTAGCTTGCTAACAGCTAACAGGAAGCACTTCGCCTGCTAACACGTTAATTGTAGCCATAAGACAGCCGCTCCTGATTGATTTTTTTTTTTTTAATTTGGGGGGGCGGGCCGGGGTGTGTGTGTGTCAGTGATGTCCTTCAATAAAGCTTACCAAACCTTCGTGTGACTGCTTGTCTTTTTGACCTGCTATTACATTTCGAAGCATTTTTCAGCATGTTGAAGGAGTATTTGTAAGTTTCGTGTGAAAGGGAGAGGACGAATGGTTTATTGGCAATGGATTGTGATTGTGTCCATTTGTTGATGTGTCACACACGTACATGCGCGCTTAATGCAAGGTCAGAGGTCATCAGCGCGACGTGGGGCCACGGCCACCGAAGTCTTAAAGAAAGCCGAAGGCGGAAGAGAAAAAGCTTTGGGACGCTGACGGCTCCAGCGATGGCGGCTCGGGGCGCCCGGCGCTCACATCGGCCCCGGGGGCGTCCTGGCGGGCGTCCTCGCGCTCGTCCTCGCTCGAGTCACTGACGAGGTGCGTATGCACACGCAGAAGCAAAAAGACCAACACAAAAAACAAGGTCATAACATTTGGAATATTTCTCAGCATTCACATTGTCGTCTTTAGAGTTTTCTGAAGTTCTGTGTTTTCATCTTTGGTGTTTGATCTTTTTTTTTCTTTTTCTCATTCCAGTTTTCCTGTTTTTTTTCTCCGTTTTAGTATTTTCTAATATTGTCTAATATTTTTCTTTTTTGTTTACATTTTTCCCAATGTCATAGTTTTTTCTCGTATTTTTTGCATTTTTCTCACGTTTTTTTAAACGGTTTCTCATAGATCTATTTTTTTTTATACTTTTCTACTTAAGTGTTTTATTTTTAGTGTTTTCTCTTGTACCCTTTTAGCTTTTTTTCTTTAACATTTTTTTCCATCTTGTGGTCATTTCATTTTTTGTGTTTCTCTCCTTTTGGGGATTTAGGTTTTCTTTGTTTTCAGTTTTTTTTTAATTTTTTTTTTTTTTTACTTGGGTTCCTCATTTGACATTTTCCTCGTGTTGGTCATTCTCATTTTTTATTTCTCTTTTAGAGTTTTATTCAATCTCCGTTTTTAGTGTTTTCCTCAATTCAAGGCTTTCTTGTTTTTCGGCTTTCGAGCACTAGCTTTTACAGGATTTTTCGTGGCTGCGTCACTCACGGCTCCTCCTGGC
>CAAKHF010023797.1:12711-41921 GCA_901007745.1 Hippocampus kuda | reverse complement strand
ATGTTTTTTTCTTTTCTTTTCATCCGTGAAAACAGGGCGATGTTAAATGTGACCCGGCATACTCACGTTTTGTATCTCCCTGTTGGTCATGATTTTTTTTTTCTGTCTCTTGGACAGGTTGTGTCTGTTCCATTTTGTTGCACCTTGTGGTGCAATCAGTGACAATAAAGCTATTTGGATTCAGATTTTACATGCAATTTTTCAACAATGTGAGTGTAATTTTTTGAAAGTCGAACCAGATTTAACTATCTTTGAATTTATACTTTTATGACACTAATGGCGAGTGGACAAAGAGAAGAAACAACATTATTTTATTGCTCTTCCTCAAACAACATTTTTACAGACTGTTAATATGACGGACTACAAGTGAGCCTGTTGTTAGTTCATTTATTCTTCTTGCCACTCAAGCAGGTAACTTCTTTGTACAGTGAAGGGATTTTGATTGAATTGGTCTAAGTAATAGGTAGCTGTTTTATCTGGACTACATCTAGAGTAGAGCTTGAAGAAAAGGCGGCAGGGCAGCGGGGATCATCCCGGGTAGGGGTCTGTGAATGAGATCAGCCGCAGTCCTCCTTTACAGACATCCTCTTGATACAACATTCATGAGCAGTCTGCATGCACTAAAGAGTCTAGCTGGTCCAACCATGAAAGACCCTCCCGCCGTCTTCACTTCACGGTGCAAAATCTTTCTGTTGAGGGTGACTGAGGATGGAAAGCGAATTGATCATGCTTGAACAGTGTGAGGGGGGCAGATGAATCCTGACTGGGCGGAGGTGTGGTGGGATTCACAGGAGTGAGGAGGAATGTCCATGAGTATGTCTGCTTTTACTGCACATTCTCCATCATCTTGAGGAATTCTGGCGAGCACAAGACAGCATGGAAGTCGGTGAGAGTGGGAACAGAACCTCCTCTGGGGAGGGCTAATGGCTGTGATTTGTATGCTTGACTACTTGAGTCATCGTTCCGCATGTACCGTCAAAGTCCAGCATGCCGTCGCCGTTTTTGTCCCCATCCCTCAACAGCTCATCAATTTCATCCTCTGTGATGGGCTCGCCGGAGCTGCGGATGATCAGGGAGAACTCCTCCCTGTCGATGTAGCCATCAGCGTTCCTGTACAAACATGCATCATTTGTTTACAAATGCATACCAATAAATCAGTGTTAGAGGGGAAGAAGTATAAATACTTTGTGACCATACTCAAGTTCCTTTTTTAAGTATCTGTACTTCATTTGAGTATCTAGGTTACTGTTGTTTTTTCCCCCCTTGTGCCAAGTTATAAAAACAGGTCATTGACAGTAAAATATAATTTTTACTTTTTAAATTTGAAGGAAAGTGCTTTTCATGTACAGGTTGTGCAATGATATATTTTGTCGGCTTTCATGCGCTGGGTGAATGTTCAATTCCCACGTAGTAAATTCCCAAATACAAAGCCATTGCCGGTTTGTTAAAAAAAAAAATGGGTGGGTTGTGTCAAGAAAGGCATCAAGTGTAAAAACAATAACATTGACAAACTAACCACGTGAGTGACTCAGTGTGGCTACCCTTGTCAAGACAAGCCAAAGTCACACAAACAAACGTTAAGTACATTTCAGAATCTGTTTTCTGGCTACAAAGTCAGAAAGAGTTTTTTTACCCAAGCATCTCTAAAGTGTGACTTATTTCTCTAGATAGTGCCAACTAGTCCCTCCCAAAAAAAGTTGTGTGAAAGGGTTTTCTTTTGACATCATGAAAGTGGGTTTGTATCGGGAATTTTAACTCCCTTGTGGAATATGTTGAAGTTAGAGGTTCTATCAAGGAAGTCTGACATTTGCATTGATCAAAGATCTTTGTGTTGGGGGAGGAAGGTGTTTTTGTCTTCAGTGAAATGTCCTCAGTCACGGCCCAAGTACTGTTCCCATTCAAAGTACGAATTAACCAAGAATGCACAGAATACCTGGATGTAGTTCTTGTCAGTTCGCTAAAGCAAAGGATGCATCGGTTGGATACCCCTAACTGCATTTCATGCCGCTATCACGGAAATCCGTCAGACTTGCAGGGGGGAGTTAACAAATACACAGCCGTTCCAATTTACAAAGACATTCACAATATTAGGAAGAGTGTTGTTGTGTACGTTCTTAAGAGGATACACGGTGAGCTCACGAGACCGTACTCTGTGTTCTTCATATTGTGAAATTGACTGAGTGAAAGGGCTATGGCCGCATTTGTATGTTCCAATGGAGGTCTGGTTATTGTTGATTGCAAGCTGCAATGTCCTTTTTTTTTTTTTTTTTTAAGGAAATTGACGTTAAATCAAAGTAAATGTAAGTGAGCGGCCTATTCTTACAAAAAAAAAAAAATGTCAGTGGTAGTGTGTATACATATATCGTATACTGATAGATTAACGGTAAAAGTACTCAATAGGGTGGTGCCCAGAATGGTTGCACACCGGGTGTCATTGAAGTTAGGGACGCAGCTGCTTTTGCCACCTCTGATAAATACACAGAAGCAGCCTTGTCACAGTGCACTCGTACTTGTCGAAAACACGGAAGCACTCCGCCAACTCTTCCTCGCTCTTGCCGGCCTGGTCCTCCTTGAGCAGCCTCACCATCATGACCAAGAACTCCTCGAAGTCGATGGTACCGCTGCCTGCGTAAAAAGGGAAGTGCACCATGATGGACTGGTAAGGTAAAATCTATCTTACTCTCATCGACTTTAACATTGTGTTGGCTATATGTCGGGAATTTGAATGAATGAGTGTTTGAGGTCAGGGTGCGTTGAAACCTGCTGACTGGCATCTTGATGATGGTGGAATGGTTTACTTTCTTTCAGATGTCATTTTGACATTCCCTCGAAATATTCACATATATCCAATGTTCTTATTGGCTTACCGTCCTCATCCACCTCCTCAATGATCTCATCCAGCTCCTCTCTTGTTGGGTTTTGTCCCAACATCCTCATCACGGTTCCCAACTCCTTGGTGCTAATGTCACCACCTCCGTCGGTGTCGAACATGTCGAAGGCGGCCTTGAACTCTAGAGAGAGAGAAGAAGAGAGTGCCACTTGAAATCAATCTACTTGGACTGACTCGGGCTGGCATGTGTTCTTGTAAACATCCTGTGATTTGCTAGCTACCTTAACTTGGGTGACATCTTGAGTGTTTTCCACTCTAACTGACATGTTCCTTTCAATATTGATCAATAAATGGGATTTATTAATGGGAGTCATTATGCAGTAGAGACTATGCAAAACCTTGTTACATTGCATGTTCAAACTTCCTGGGTAACAATGCCGAGTGGTCTACTATATGAGAATATTGTAAAATAAAGTCAAGGAAGACTAAATGATATAAGGCAATATTTAAATATGTATTTTTGTGTTTTATTTTATTCCATGAGTGTTTTTCTTACATGAAATAATCATCTTTGCAGTGTTATCTTTTTGGATGTGGATCTGTCCCACTTCCGCTTCCTGCCATTCTTCCTGTCCTTTCTGTTATTTATGAGGCAGCAGAGCCTGATCAGCCTGTGACAATCAAAATCTAAGCTTGCGGGCACAAATATCAACCCAGTAACAAGTGGGGGCATAACCTTGTGAGCCGATTTAATGTGAATCATGCTGCATGTAATGCTTACCAGCCAGCATTTCATCGCTCAAGTAGGAGCGGGCCTCTTGCTGCGCATCAGTCTGCAAGCAAACATTTTCACTTGCATCAGTGAGCACAACATTTTTTTTGCTTTTGTCATTGTTTAAATGTTTACATCTCCAAGGTTTCTATTGGAACACATTTTGGGACAATGCATGCCCGGGGCTCTCATACTGTGTGTAGAATATTGCAATTTTCTTAGTTTTTTTAACCAGCATTCTTTGCATTGCAGTGTCTGACAAGGAGCAGTGGCAGCATCTTAAAAAAGGCTTGTTGTTGAGCTCGCTGTAAATTAACCCGGCTATTTCAGGCTCAACACATTAGGCTCGGCTGTATATGGCCTGCAGACATCCAATCCTTAGGAATTTGTCACTTAAGTGGAATCTGCACCTGAGCAGCTGCAGTCCACCCCGCGCCATTCCAGCCGCCCACCCCATATGCAGTTTGAAAACCCTTTTCATGATGTCACATGCATCAACAACTTTGCACTAATACGACAAACTGTTTATCCAAATTGGTCAGCGGGATATTAAAAATAAAAGCAAAGATGGAATCTAATTCGCTTTGACAAAGAAGAGATGAGGGTGGGTTCTATCCGTCAAGGAGATATATTTATGAACTTGAGCTTGAGTAAAATTTGGTTGACCCATGTGTAAAGTTGTAAAAGGTGAATAAGATTAGTAGACCATCATGTTAAAATGTCATTAAAAAAAAAGCCTTGCGATAAAATAATTTGACTTTTCAAGTGGGAAACCTGTAATGTCTTTCTACCAACAATAATCGACTGTATTTCACACATTCCTATAACTTTAAAATAAGCCAATAGTTATGACCGCCATGCCCTCCAGGCTGCTCGACAACTCTGTCTCTTACCATGATTGTGGATTAGCTTTCCCCCCCTAGATATCCAAGGAAAAAAAAAGCCCAAAGGAGTGGTCAATCGCGTGCACCCCAACAGAGAGACTAGACGTCAAGTGAGGCTTCAGACACACTTTAAACCTGACGGCCAGGTCCCGCCCCCGACCTCCTACCGGTCACCAGATATAGTCTCCTGAACTTTTAGGGTTCTTGGGGAAACGAGACAAGCCAATGACAATTTGGAGGGGAATGTTTCTTGAGCGGCGGCCCGGTAGTCCAGTGGTTAGCACGTCGACTTCACAGTGCAGAGGTACCGGGTTCAATTCCAGCCCCGGCCTCCCTGTGTGGAGTTTGCATGTTCTCCCCGGGCCTGCGTGGGTTTTCTCCGGGTACTCCGGTTTCCTCCCACATTCCAAAAACATGCATGGCAGGCGGATTGAACACTCTAAATTGTCCCTAGGTGTGAGTGTGAGCGTGCATGGTTGTTTGTCTCTGTGTGCCCTGCGATTGGCTGGCAACCAATTCAGGGTGTCCCCCGCCTACTGCCTGAAGACAGCTGGGATAGGCTCCAGCACCCCCCGCGACCCTAGTGAGGATAAAGCGGTTCGGAAGATGAATGAATGAATGTTTCTTGAGGTGGAACCGATTGAAAACAGGAACTTTAGAGCGGTGGGTGGACGGATAATGAGCGGAAAATGCAACATGAAGGAGACAAAGTGATGAGGAATGACGCAAGGCCGTTGGAATGTTAGAAGTACAAGTGACACAAATCTGTTCCACTTGAAGAATTTGAACTTTGGTTCCTTCTAGGACCACTTACCCACAAACATGTAGCTGCCATTGGCTCATATCAATGACAAAATCATGGCACTGCTTAGGACACTGCAATGACAATATGTCAGAAATCCCCCGCATAGGGCCCCTTATTAGCTGCTGATGGCTGCTTTGTTATGAGGGACCTCCTGAGAGAAGACTAATATTCGTCGATACCAAACAACACAACTGAAAATCCACTGCAATGACACATCAGGATTCTAGCAGCTCCCTTTATCGGGCCCCCTACTAGCAAGCGTGTTTGTTTTCAGCAGGCTTTGTTTGTGTCAATTGTTGTACTGACTAAATTAAGTTTTAGGGTAAGGTTCTATGGCCCTTGGGTTGCCACGGGTTCTAGAAACAACCCTGGCCCTAATATTGACATAAATTGATAATAAACAACAAATATTTTTCATAACAAAGAAATGGATGCAAAAAGCCCACAAATGATGCATGCACCCATGCTTAGTCATCTGACATCATTTTATTATGTAAATGGGAAGACAACCCCCCCCCCCCGACTCGGTTGGCCTCATCTCGCAGTTCCGAAAACCGGTTTGCAAACATTAGCGTGACGTCAACCAGGGTAAGGTGCGTTATGGCATTTATGATGAATATTTTCCAACCAGAATGTGAAACTCAAGACCAGGAAAAGAACACACTGAGGTTGGCAGTCCCACCCTGCGTCTGCCAAACCCCTTCACATAACGCACCCCCACCCTCTGCCTACTCATCTTCAACTGAGCTTTGAATAGCAAGGAGGGTAGAAAGTCTTGCACACCAAGTGTGGGGGTCCTTATATGGCGCACAGGACCTGAGGGGTGATTACAAGACGTGTGTAAATGGGACAAAATATTCCCTAAGGAAGACTTGCGGTTTCCACTGCGAGTGAATTTTCTCATTTGCTGGTATTGGTGTACCCTTAAAAATACAGTAAACATCTTACAGTGAAATACACACACAATATTCAGTACTTGTACATACACATCCACAATTTTAATGATGATGATGAAGAATTACAGTTAGAATGAAATCAGATCGAAAATAATGATAATTTGACTGTAAAAAAAAGGACAGTAATTACATCGATGTTGCAGACGGTGCCTGTGGCAACCTTTACTCCTCGCTAAGCCTGAGTGACGTAGCAGTCACTGCTAGAATGGCTAGCGCTTCTGTGTTTACTGATGAGAAGCGAAAGGATCCACGCAGTGACAACACAAACTGGCGGGCGTTGAGAGGTTTAGCGATGTTTCGCTGAGTTGTAGTTATGAATTCTGCTTTGATACCGTGTTTAGTCCTAGTTTGGCAAAATTTGCAGGCTACTTCCTGGTTCATGGAGAGTGATGATTGGTCGCGTTGTTTTTTTGGAGCGTGGACTGTGGTAGGGTGTGGTTCAATGTGGTGTAAGGTCGAGTGTACAAAAAAAAAAAAAAATCACTTCGAATTGAATTAATCCAAGACCACAGTATATAATTCCAGCGGGTACGTGGCATCAATTTGACACGAATTTGATGTTGAAAATAGGATTTTGATGTTTAATTGACATGAGATGCCCATTGGGAGTGGCCTCATCACGGCATATCACAGAAATGCACACATCCCTCTTGTGGAGAAATTATGTCATGTCATGTATTGAAAGGTATGATGCTGGACTAAAATGGCATCATAACATATCAGAGCAATCCCGAGATCAATTGTAAATACAACAAACATACTAAACGAATTACATCCCCCGAACTTATCTTTGGCCAATCAAAAGCTGTTAAATATATAGATTCCAGCTGCGGTCTTCCTGTGTGGAGTTTGCATGTTCTCCCTCTGCCTGCGTCGGTATTCTTCGGGTACTCTGGTTTCCTCCCACATTCCAAAAACATGCATGTCAGGCTGATTGAAGAGTATAAATTGTCTCTCGGTGTGGGTGTGAGTGTGGATGGTTGTTTGTGTCTGTGTGCCCTGCGATTGGCTGGCTACCGGTTCAGGGTGTCCCCCGCCTATTGCCCGAAGACAGTTGGGATAGGCTCCGGCACGCCCCGTGACCCTTGTGAGGATTAAGCAGATCAGAAAATGGATGGATGGATGGATACGAAACGAATTACATTTCCCGAACTTACCTTTGGCCAATTAAAAGCTTTGAAATACAGTATATCAATTCCAGCTGCGGTCTCCCTGTGTGGAGTTTGCATGTTCTCCCTGTGCCTGCGTGTGTTTTCTTTGGGTACTCTGGTTTCCTCCCAGATTCCAAAAACATGCGTGGCAGGCTGATTGAACACTTAAAATTGTCCGTAGGTGTGAGTGTGAGCGCGGATGGTTGTTCCTTCTCTGTGTGCCCTGCGATTGGCTGGCAACCAGTTCAGGGTGTCCCCCGCCGACTGCCCGAAGACAGCTGGGATAGGCTCCAGCACGCCCCCATGTCCCTTGTGAGGATAAATATGTATATATATATATATATGTATTATACAAACACAGAGGTGACATCGCTCTGATGTCAGCTCTGAACCCCAAATTGGAAAAATTCAGGTATTTGGGGTGTTAAGTGTTGATTAAGGAAAAAGCTATAGTTTTTTTCATGATTCAACAGAATGTCCTTTTAATTAGTTGGAATTAAGCAGTGTACACATATCACGATTTCTAACATTGTTACCAAAGAATTGGAGAAATGCCCCCAAGTGGCTATGAGCTGTGTAGGCATGGCATCAGCGCCATCTGATTGGGCACATATTAACTGGTCCCAAAAAAATAACGGAGTTACATAGTGCTGTTTAAGTGTTCCCTTTATTTTTGTATTGGATACAACTTTATTGTCAAATGTACTGTATGTGTAACATACAGCACAGATGAAATTTCTTCCCTCTCAACATAAAATTTTTTTGAGCAGTATATCTTGGACTTGTATTTTATTTATTTATTTCATTGGGACTAAGATGCTAAAATGTTTTTATTGCTCTATTTGTATTTTTTCATCTTGTTAGATCACTGCAAGGTTGTTTAATTGAAATAAAAAAGGAAAACATTTGATATGTTTTGACATGTATGTATTGTTGTTTATACTGTATTTCACAACTGCTTGATTAATTATAATTCAATTATTTATAAATAACGTTATGGAGGGGAAAATACCATTTCATTCTTCTCTTTTTTCCTTGCCTGGGAATAACCCTACTGCCCATCTGACAGGATTATGTTCACCCATCCCAACAAGGCATACATTTTATTCTTTAACTTACCGGTTATGTAGTTTGAAGGGCTTGAATGACTTCTACGAAGCACAATACAAAAAAGTGATGCAATCATTTTGCAACCAATGAGAAAAAGGTTGGTTTATTTCAGAAGACACCGCAGGATCGGCTTATGGAAGAGGAGTTGGATGATTTGATGGGAATACTTGGTGTAGCATGTCAGGAGAAGCAGCAGCTGCCAAGCAAGGGACAGCTGAGGACCGGCTGCAGGAAAGTGTCTTCGTCTTAAAAGGGTTGGATGGATATTTTTAGACATTCTTACCAGACCTACGGGCTTCATATGAGAACAGCGTGGTGGAAGGTATTTAACCTCGAAACAAAATGATGCCAATTAAAAATGCAGTGATCTGATTTTTAGGGGCAAAAAAGAGGGTCACCAGGGAATGTGATCTTTACTGGACATTCTCCATCATCTTCAAAAACTCTGGAGACAAATAAAAAAAAAGAAGAATTAGTTAGTCCATAATGTTGCGATGTAAAAGAGGTTCACGTCAAAGTAAATGAAGAGTGGAAACAACTATCAAAGCCATCAATCCAACAAAACAGTACAGGTTTGCCAAATAGACGTCAACGTAAGCAAAGGACGGGGGAGTTCTCATTTTACAATGAGGGTTCCGTTCCTTTGGCGGGAATGCCGCCTGAATTTGTACATAAGTTTGAACACGCCGAAGTCTGTCACTAATCTATGCTAACACAGGAGTCAGAAGTCAAGTCATCATTTCAGTAAATAAGCACTCATAGGCCATATCTGGTAATGCATTGCCTCGTGAGTTTTGCAAGCTCACTGAATCAATCGATCAATCAATCAATGATCGGTCAATCAGTCAATCAATCAATCAAACAATTCACACAGTACTTTTCATGCATTAAATGCAACTCAAATACGAGCTTACTATACATAGATTAAAATTGACGCTGCTCTCCACTGAGGCATAGATACGCACACTTAAACCCACACACATGCTTGAGCTCAGTTTCTAAAATGCACTTGTGGTGAGGGATTTAACAAGAGAGCTCGTAGTTTGGTTTAAAGTTTCTCTCTCTGGGCCTCACGTCAAATAACTAAGACTTTAGTTTTATCCTGGTTCAGTGGGACAAAGTTCTCTGCCATCCAGGTTTTTTGTCTAAAATACAGTTAAAATCATTCATTGGACTGGTGGAGACAAAGTGATGCACCCCTGCGTATCATCAGTGTAGCTTTGGATGTTCACTTGATGTTTCCGGATAACAGCACCAAGAGAAGCATGTACAAATTAAACAGGGTCCAAAATTGAACCCTGAGGCACACCACGTAACTTCATTGACTTGGAAGGTGGATATATTGACAGTACAAGATACGACCCATCACTTGACCGATTTTGTCTCCTGTGATTTGAGCTAAAATTTTTGAGGTGAGAGCAAGTTAATTGATGAATCCATCCATCCATTTTCCGATCCGCTTTGTCCTCACAAGGGTTGCGGGGGGTGCTGGAGCCTAGTCCAGCAGTCTTCGGGCTTTAGGCGGGGGACACCCTGAACCGGTCGCCAGCCAATCGCAGGGCGTTTAGATTAATTGAACACTCCAAATTGACCCCACATGGGATTGTGAGCACAAATGGTTGCACGTCTTTATGTGCCCCTGCGATTGGTTGACAACTTGTTCAGGGTGTACCCCGCCTACTGCCCAAAGACAGCTGGGATAGGCGCCATTATGCCCGCGACCCTCGTGAGGATAAGCGGATCAGATAATGGATGGATGTTCCTCATATTAGCAATAAACACAGTACATAGCTATAAGTATCTATTTCCATTATATCTAACTTACCATCAAAATCAATCTTTCCGTCCTTGTTATTGTCAGATTCGCCAAACATCTCATCAATGTCTTCCTCTGTGACAGGCTCTCCGGTCATGCGCAGAATGTCTCCGAACTCCTCTCTGTCAATGAACCCGTCTCCGTTCCTGATGATAGAAAATAAGCATTGTAATATTTTTTCCATTAAATTGACTGTTGTCTTCATTTTGTAGCATTTCTCCTGGCCGCACTGCTTCTAGACACTGTGTGTGAAGGATATCGTTGAGAAGCTCATGTCATCTAAATGAAATACAATGTGTAGAAACGTTAACGGTTTCAGTTCATGTTCCCATTTTATCAACAATGTCATTCACGCACGCTCATGCAAGAATTGACTGCTGTGCCTATTTCATCTCTGCGGCTCACCAAAACCGCAGTCAAGACAGATCCATCCATCCATCCATTTTCCGAACCGCTTAATCCTCACTAGGGTCGCGGGGGGTGCTGGAGCCTATCCCAACCATTTTCGGGCAGTAGGCGGGGGACACCCTGAACCGGTTGCCAGCCAATCGCAGGGCACACAGAGACGAACAACCATGCGCGAAATACGCCGGGGAAATACGCAAATAAATTGTGGGAAATACGCCGGGTGGCCTACTTGTCGAAAATACGGAAGCATTCAGAGAGCTCCTCTTCACTCTTCCCGGCCTGGTCCTCCTTTAACTGTTGCACCATCATGACCAAGAACTCCTCAAAGTCAATGGTACCGCTGCCTGGGGAGAGGATGCAAGAAACCGAGAGGGGGGAAGTTTACAAGCAGGTGAAGAGCTCGGCTGCACATCATCTCACAGCACCTAACGGCTCAAGAAATTGAAATATCACGGAAAGCTTACGTCCTGTATTGTTTTCTATGAACGGCAACAGGTGGATATACAGCCTAATTGTATTGTCTACCATCTCGAAGAAGAACACTGAATTGTTCTGCGCGTCAATGAATGTCGCTGGCATAGATAGTGGATATAATACATTATTTGTTGGAAGTAAATAATTTTTGAACCAATGAACAGAGATTGTTAACGTTCTCTCATGACAGTGTTCACTGCTGTCGGGGCCATATTTGCATATTTGCCTTTACACCGATAATATTGTTGTTCAGTGTGGTCTTCATTTGGCAAAACTGTGTGTGTTTTTATTGTAGTTGTTGGTTGCAGTGTTGTGCACACAATTCAATTCCTCACCATCCTCATCTACTTCCTCAATGATGGCATCCAGCTCCTCCCTTGAGGGGTTTTGTCCCAACATCCTCATCACCGTGCCCAGCTCCTTGGTGCTGATGTCACCGCCGCCATCAGTGTCAAACATGTCGAAGGCGGCCTTGAACTCTAGACACAAAACAGGGCAGTGTCAAAAAGGGATATTTCAGCATTAAAAAATTGCGTCCATACACAGTACACCAGCAAAGACTAACCTGCAATCATCTCCTCAGTGAGGAAGGAGCGGGCATCACTTTGAGCGTCGGTGGGCTTTTAAGAATAAGGCAAACGAGTTAATACGAAGAAGAGAAAGGACTCACAACATATGGACTGGAAACAATCATTACAGCAAAGCTTAAATAGACTGATTATTATACATATACATAAGTGTATGGTGTGCCATTAAATTCTGTATACCAGCAGTTATCAAACCTTTTACACAAAGTAAAACCTGAAAAAAATAAATGTGTCAGTGCCACCATCACAAATTTCAGTAGCACAGTAGACCGAGGTGGTCATCTAAATGAAACAAAGATTTCATGTTTGTACTGAAAAGTTCAAAAGTTCAAATTCAATTTGGTAATTGTTTCCTGGACCACTAGAGGGAGTTTGTGTACCATGAGTGGTATGAGTGGTAAAGTCTGAAAATCACTGACATTTATGCGGCAAGAAAGCTCATTTAAAAAATAATGAGAAAAAAGTTGGAATTGAATATAATGAAACACAAGCAGGCAGCATGGTACTGGTGGTTAGCACGTGTCCCTGATAATTTTGAGGTTCAGGGTTTGAACCTTGCTCGTCCTCTGTAGAAGGCCCATGTTCAGAACTACACTATTGAAGAAGACCATTTTGCCATTTGTCCATGCAGGCAAATGGTCCAATCCGATTTTTATTTCTGATCATGCGACTAATTGCAGGGCACTGCCAGCACCTCCTTCAAACAGTTGTGGGGGAAACACGATTGTCTTCCTTATGTTTTGGCACGTTAAACATCAACAATAGAAAAAAAAAAGTCACCATAGGAACAACTTATCACTCACTCAAATAGATTTATAACATCATAGGACAGTTATGCAAACAATGTGCGCTAACAATAGCGGCATTGCATGTTCTCTCAAAGGTGTTAGGCAGTATTACCACTAATTTTTTAAGGTGCATTTGAGTCAGGTTTGTATAGAGTCATGTTCATGTCGCGTTATCAGAATTATTAGTATTCAAAATACTGTATATCTTTATGAGCCTGTTAAGAATATTCGGTTCATGACGTCTACAGATGAGCATTTTGTCTAATATTTAAAGAACTATAACCCATTGAAGTTGGTGTTATCATGTCTATAATTAAGGAATGTAAATACGTTACACAGTCAGAGATATGCTGATTTAAATTAACCAAAAAATTGCTGTTTTATTCGGTTGACAATGCAGAAAAGTTTAGGTAATACCATTTACATATCAGCACTGGCCTCTTGTGTCTCCGTCATATCATCCACATCATCTTATACTGTACTTAGAGATGTTCAGATCTAATTTATGATTAAAATTATAGTTTTTTTTTAAAATACTGACCAAAGATATACTACATTAAATAAAAATACATTTTAGTGTATATGGCCCAATGGTGTGCATAAGTATACTCATCTTATACTGACTTCCCCTCAAAAAACAAATCAAAACATAACAGAAAACACATAGCAATGATCATATCCTTATTATGTTGTATTATAATTTACTCAACAGCAAAGGGCATTCAAAGTGGGCAGCCTTGTGTGTCCAGGTTTGCCATTAATGAGGAAATTACCAGAAAATTTGGTATATTGAGCGCAACCGCATATAAATAAAATAACGTTGGAAATTTCACACATGAGCAGCACTGGTTACACATATTGTGCTGTCCCCTCATGGCACAAGTAGAGTTAATCGAACATGTCAAGAAGTAGAGAGTTAGCAAACTGCACGAACGCTCAAGCTAAACTCCAGCAGTTCTTAACAGAGAATCACATATACTGTACGCCTATAAGTACTGTCGGTTGTTCGTAAAATAAAGAAAAGGTTGTTTGATGCTTTAAAATGATGCTTATTTCCATAAGCACATCTATGTATTTTCTTATTGGATATTATCGTTAAGCTAGTGTACTTATGTTAGGCTAATGATAATGGCAGCGATAGTCTTTTGAAAGTACTTCAAGTTAACCCGTATATCAAATAAACAGAGTGAAGCGAGAACTTTGCATCTCATTTGGGGTATCGTTGATTATCTGAGGAAGTAAATACTGCACCTTCAGAGAGGGCAGAATGAATAGCGATACAAGTGAAAACAAAATTAGCTTAAGTCATGGATAGGAAATGAAGTGGAAATAACACAAATTATCAGCGAAAATATTTGTAATGCCACAAAAAAAGTATTTGTTGTGTTTTCGCCATGATGATGTGCACTGGCAGAGTTCTGAGGACTAAGCTACCATTAAATGCATTCAGAAACCCGATTTTGATGAGTACCGTAGTTAAAGCTAAGAATTGACAAGAATGTGACACTCTTGGGATAAAGAAAATCTGCAAAGTAAAATCCATCTTTGTTTAAGTCACAGTTGCTAAAATTGGGAAACAAAGCAGCATCTTAAAGTCCGAACTTTACAGTGCTCATATACTGTACATATAAATGTGACGCTTTTATTTATATTGCCAATTTACAGTCATTTTACAAATTTGCCATGTCAAGTTTAACATTGTTGGCATTTTTGGAACACTTTTTGGGAAACATGTTGAAACAAAAATTTATTTCCTTACAAGTTGTTAAAAAACAAAAAAGCAAAATTTATCATGAGGAGAATGAACTGTCCACGTTTGGCTCTCTTTTGGCTCTTGACGGATCATCATCAGTATTTTAGCATGTGGCCACGCACACAAATCCTTGAGGCTCAGCTATTTTTAAAATGAGACTTGAGGAAGGATTTGAGGAAGATTTTTTGTCAAGGTGAACGTCCTAAATTAGGACACTCGGAAAAGGCCGTATGTCTGTCTCAATTTACTCAGCTGTGTGCGTGACGCTATCTTTAGTGCGGCTGGCTCGAATCGAAATATCCATCATATCGGGTTTAGCTGCCATACAGCACGATGCAAAAAGCAGATGAAAACCTCGCAGAGGAGAGCAAAAGTTACGAAAGTGTTCTTTGCCTTTTGGAAGCGGGTGCCACATGGCGGCATCATCATCTCCCTACAATAAACTTCCTGAAAGAAAACACTTTTGAAAATAAATCCGTCAATTCTCTCTCTGAGCATGTCCGCTGGCTCAGAGGGTTATCTCCATCTTCGCACATCTTTCCTGTATCCTCTCCAGGCAAACGCCAAAATCCTCAACACCAATAAGAGAAAAGGCCCGAACGCTCAGGTTCTTACCATGGCGACCAGCTGTTGTGCAAACAAGCACCCCCAAAAAACAGTTGTCTGGCTGAGAAAGGATGTCTCCCTGCTACACGGGTGGGATAGAGGAGTCACTCTGTTCCCCTCGCTCACATAAGTACCCTCGCATCCTGTGAAACTTTCCCTGAAAATGACCAGGATTGGGCCAGAGGCGGCCAATCAAATTCGTAGGTGCCGATTTACAATCTCTTGACGGACATCCCCATGTGTCCAATCCAATCCCCCATATTTAGACAACGGATCATCTCTGTGACATTGATTAGAAAAAAAGGAAAGATGGTGCAAGCATCAGTCAAGTCGAGGTTATTTTGGCAGAGGATCAACTGGGCATTTCACTGGCGATGGAACCCTGACATCACACTTTAGATTAACGCCTCCTCACCCCTCATGCTCAGATTCTGTAACACCCTCCTCTTGCTTGACCCCGGGAGTGCATCTCTCTGACCGTCCTCATGGCTTCGGGCTTCATCTTGCACTTTGTGACATGTGTACCTGTAACTCAAGATGGAGCGCAAGTGGATTGTTGCTCTTGAAACAGGTGTACAACATCTCCAGCTATCATGCCGTCTGGCTTCTCCCTCTTTCAACAAGTAGACAAATAGAACAGCAGGCATGCAGCTTGTAGTTAGCATGTCAATCAGCCACAAAGCTTAAGTATACGCTGTAGAGTGTAGTTTTTTTGTGTGTACTTGATTTCTGGGTGTGAAAGGTTATGGACAATGTACTTGCTACTGGCTTGGGAAAAAAAGGGAAAAAAAATTGGTCTCTGAAGCGCCTGTCCAAAACGTGTGCAAGTGTCCGGTTAAACAACCAGTCCGCTGTTGTCTGCCTAGTTCATCCATCCAGCCATCCATTTTCTAATCCGCTTATCCTCAAAAGGGTCGTGGGTGTGCGGGAGTCTGTCCCAGCTGTCTTCGGCCAGTAGGTGGGGGACACCCCGAACTGGTTGCCAGCCACTCACAGGGCACACACAGACGAACAACCATTTGCGCTCACACTCACATCTAGCGACAATTTAAAGTGTTCCATTAGCTTGCCACACATGTTTTTGGAATGTGGGAGGAAATCGGAGTACCTGGGAGACAGGGAGAACGTGCAAATTCCACACAGGAATCAAACCCTGAACCTCTGCACTGTGAGGCAGATGGGCTAAACAGTTGACCACTGTGCTGCCCTTGGTATGATGTCACATCCAAATGTAAAGCAGAGCTGCATTGAGTTTTGTTGCAGAGTAGCATTAGCTAACAGTGTTAGTTTCTGATTAGCATCTTATACTTGACTGTACTGTACTTGAATGAAGTGGTTGAAGTGGTTTGAAGTGGTCGTGTGGCCATACGCAAATGGTAGTAGTAGTAGTAGTAGTAGTAGTAGTAGTAGTAGTAGTAGTAGTAGTAGTTTATGAAGTGCTGGCTCCACGTGTAAAATGCTTTTCTGAACTTTTTGCGTTTTCACCAATACTCTGGGATCTGCTTTCACAAGTACAAGCCTCTTCAGTTGCATTGATCGGTCTCTGCCACTGGTTATCATGGTAACAAAAGCTGCACTGAGCAGGAATGTGAGACCAACCTAAAAAAATAAAAATAAAAATTGACATCAATGCATCTCAAGTCATTTTGGAATTTTCATTCATCCATCGAGTTCACACTTCCGGGGAATGTGCGGATGATTGCTGAGTGTTTAAGATAGATAAGATAAGATAATCCTTTATTTGTCCCACACTGGGGAAATTTACAGCCTTCAGCAGCAAGATTGTAGGTAGAAAGAAGAGAAAAGTTTAAGAGAAAAGAAAACACAGTTCAATTAAGTGCAATATAAATACAAATATGGATAAGGTCAATAAGTTCAATTAAGTGCAATATAAATACAAATATGGATAAGGTCAATAAGTTCAATTAAGTGCAATATAATACAATAGTCCCCGTACTATTCACATTCACATTTGTTGTCATATCATTTAAATAAATTTATTATTAGTTTATTTATTCATTTTTTTATTCAGCAGCCTGACAGCAGTCGGTAGGAACGAGCGGCGGTATCTCTCCGTCTTGCAACGCGGGTGTAACAGTCAAGTTTCTGAGTTTCTGAAGAGAGCCAGAGGGAGGATTATTAATCATCAAGGAAAATACTTCTTACCATCTGGGGTACTCCCCTCTGTACAAAAATCAGGCAGGAGAACTATTACTTTATATACAGCCACTTCCCTGTTCCTTTGCATGCAGCAGTGCATGTTTTAAAGTGCTCTATCAATAAAGTTTAGTTGCGTTTTTTTTTAAATACAGTATTGCTGCTTAAATTATCCTCTGATTCTGGATTGACTCAAAAACGTTTGCTCATGTAAACTTTATACTTAACTGGACAATGCTTTCAAGATGCTTATTATGCAGCATGCTTCAACAAATGATTTTTTTTTTAAGTACACTTAATCACTATGTTTACATCCATGTCCCTTGGCAGCCATACTTATTGCCTCTCTTCTATCGGAAAGGAGTTCGTCTTCTTTTATGATCCTCTCTCTTCTCTCTGTATTTTGATCCGCCCACTTCTCTCTTTCCAGCTGCCTTGAATCTCCTCTTCTCAGTCATCACCCTGAGCACCTTCCATGCTCTTCAATTTATTTGCCCTCCCCTCATAGATTGACCGACTGACAGCAACAGCTGACTGTCAGCATTCTCGTCCTTCCACTTTCCCTCCTGCTGACAGGAAACTATTGTTAAAAATGAATGAGAACATGTACCGTAAATTGTTCCCTAGAGAAATACAAATAATTGAAGTAAAAAGTCTTTTTTTCATCAGAATTTTGGTCATCTTTCCCCTTCTCATTACACCTTCCCCTGATCCTTTCTATTTCCGGACATTGCCCCACTCCCCTCTTGGGGAGCAGCTGAGGCCTCTGTAAAAACACGCTCTAAATAAGGTGGGAGATATGCCTGCATCGCTGTCTGGCGAGGAGCGCATGACCGAGTTGTTTCTCCAGCATGGTGCATGCACTGATTTTAACAAGTTAATCCATTTTCAAACATGAAAGACCTCAGGCCATGATAAATGGAAAACTACAAAATGTTTATTTACTGATTTTATCATGTGTGATGAGCTTGAGATGACTAACACAGCACACCACAAATACACGATATCTGTCATAGTACTGAGATTGACAGAGGAGAGGTAGCACGGTGCCACAGGGCATCCAGACAGCTGCATAGCACAAAGTAGTCGTAGTAGTAGTAGTCGACAACCTGACAACCTGACAACCTTTTTCTTTTTCTTAGTTTTTAATGATATCTTCAAAGGCGGTAAAATAAAAATGACATGAAGAAAGATTTGCAACTGCAATGTGGTGGCCGGATGAGGAAACGTGCCCAATTTTTTTCTTCTCCTACTGTTTCTTTTTCTTTACATTGTCCAGCAGTCTGGATGTCATGTGGCGTACTGCGTTGCACAGGTCAGTTTTGGTCCTATGACAGACAACGTGTCTGGTGAAGGAGACTTGAGTACCACACATTATAACTCAGCTCAACTGTATTTATAGAGCACTTTCAAACAGCCATCGCTGCATACAAAGTGCTGTACATGGAGCAATTGAACATATACAACAAACAATAAAGCAAATTGGTAACAAAAACGGTAGAAAGATAAGAGCAGTATGACAACATGCCTTTTCTGTCTTCACCATGATTGTGTGGGGTTTCTCACAATCAACTAAAATATGTAATTATGTTCAAAATAAGCGTGTGTATACCCTCCTTAAGTTTCTGTTTGTTGATCTTTTTTACATTATATTTCTCATTCTGTCAATGCTGTGACAACTTGTTGTGAAAAAAATGTTTTGGGAGGTTTGTGGACCAGATTCTTAAATAACAGCATTCAAAATGCAAATGATGCAAAAAGGGAAATAATTCTTGCCTATGGCTGTATTTTTCGGTTACGACGTAGGTGAATGAAGAAGTGACTATATTGTAAATGCACAAAAGGGGAACACACAAAAACAAAGTTACAGCCACCTTGACAGCACCTGCTCACAATTTGAATTGAAGCACACTTGTGTTACTCTTTGTGTTTTGCTGTGTTTTACATGAATTGACTTTTTTTTTTGTTGGACAATCAATCTTCAATGGATCTCTGTCCGCTTGCTGCCAACTCACTCGCATGGACCCAAAAACGATCAGAGGACAAGTTGAAGTTCATCTGTGAGTTTCGATCTGGCTCGAGGCTCCCCATCGGTGACCGTACAGATGGGGAGATGGTGTCAGTGATCCTTCCTGCTCGATGCACTGTACACGAGTTGAGGATGTACATCTCTATGCAGGTATGTCACTTAAGCATATATTTATGTCCTTTTTTTGTGGGGTGCAATTGCCTACATACAAGGTTGAGGTCAAACACTAATGGCGTCTAAATTCTCCCATAGGAAACAATGGATATGTTTACTTGTAATAACATTTTAAGTAACATTTTAACCACTCACATTCACACATATGGTCAAATTAGTCTTCAATTAATATGCATGGTTTTGGAATGTGGGAGGAAGAAAACACAAGCACTGGGAGAACATGCAAATGCGGTACAGCAACCCTCAAACTCACAATGGTGTCATAAAAGAATTGAGGTATTAAGAGTCTCCACCCTTTTATTTCCTGAGGGAAGGGTTGCGGCCTTTTTGTCAAATGAGTGACTGCACAATTATTTGAGCAATCTACGAGAGTAGAAGTCACAATTTGAGGAAATATGGTCACTGTGACTTTTGAATGAAAGAACATAGATTCAATTTAAAAAAAATGCATTTACCTGTAATTATTTGACCTTTTTTTTGTTTTTTGTTTTTAAAACCATTTTCACATATTAGGAGACCAGCAATAAATGAGGAAAAGCAACATATCTACCAACAAGGCTATTTTTATACATTTTTGAAAATATCCTTCCGTCATTGAGCTATAAGAATGCCATTACAATGTCACAAATATCACAGTGTTTAAAACAGTGTGGGTTTTGTCCATTCAGGTGCAGAACTGCCATCCAGATCCATCTGCAATACTGGATCCCGAAAGGTACACTGTACTATTTTCCAAGGGAAAAGACTGGTATGAGGCCTATGACGATTCTCAGATCATCAGGACACTTGATATGCCACGGTGGTATGATGACAATGGCCTTCTAACAGCCCACATTGTGCTGAAGGAGACGGTGGCGGTCGACTGTGAGGTGAAACAGAAACGGAATCAGTTTCTGGCCTTCCTGATCGGGCACGATCTGGAAAAAGAGGCATCGGACAAACACTGTGAACTTGCATACACCCGCAGGAAACTGGCGTCTTACAGAAACCAAGAGCTAAGAAATCGGGATGACATATTGTACAACACGGAGCCTTGGGTAGCAAACACCCCGGTCCCGAATGACTTAAAGCACTTGCTAAATAGAAAACTCTCTGTTACCCTACATTACATGGACCAGATCAGTTTCAGTATACATGTGGATTTCAGTGCCACACCCGATATCCTTCTTCAATTTTTTCGAAGGGTGATGGCGCAAGAGAGGCGTGAAATCTCAGACACCTTGGTGTTAAAGGTGACGGGAAGGGAAGAGTTTTTGTCCGGGGACTACCCTCTAAAAGATTTCCTCTGGGTGCGACAGTGCTTGAAAGAAAGTCAAGGTCTCCACCTGTCCGTAATCCCCATCTCTCAGCTTGTTCAGGAGACGGTCCACTTGGAGGACTCGCCACTTGTTGATGCTTTCGATGGCTCGTTCCGTTCCCATGAAGAACTCTGCCTCAAAGGGAAGGATCTGGAAGACATCTACATGATATCCTTGTGGGAGTGCGACAGGAAATTCCGTGTCAAACTTCTCGGCATTGATATCCCGACGTTTCCCAACAAAGCCCCTCGATCGGTCTATGTAGAAGCAGCTATAATATTTGGTAGTTCGGTTATCTCCTCGGTGTCTTCACCTCCCAAACTCTTCACAGAGGAAGTATTGTGGAACGAGTGGCTGTGCTTTGACGTGCTCCTTAAGGACCTACCTCGTGGAGTCAAGTTGGGCTTTACCATTAATGCCTGCAGTTGTGACACACCCCCTGGGAGTGACGACACAAAGGTGTTACCAAATAAAGATTCTAAGTCGCCTACAACCCCAGTCTCCAAAACGGTAGACCTGCAGAAAGGGAAGACAAAGGTGCTCTACTTTGTCAATCTTCTCCTGATTGATTACAGGTCAGAAGTGTTTCACTACCATCACCAACAGCTTGGTTAACTTTAATTTTGTTGACTTTATACCAGACAACTGGAAAAGTATTGTGAAAAAATTTGATGTGTATCTTTGATAGAGGGAAGTCTTAAAAAGAATCCTAACTTAAAAGGAGCCACTAGTAATGACCCCATTGGGGAAACCCCATTTACAGGGTATAGGGACTGAGCCCTGCCACAAGTATCGAATCATTTTGGGCCTAATATAGAGAAAAACATTTTAAGGGGTGTGTTCTGTAATTCTGTAATATATTATCGTTCTTTTGTTGACACCTGATTTGATTTCGTTTTCTGCCAGGTCAGTCCTCAGCCAGGGATGCTTCACATTGCACATGTGGTCCAACCATGACCATGATGATGAGACCATCACTTGCCAAGCTGATAAACTTTCCAGTGCTCCTAATCCAGACTCATCAAACGCAATGGCGATCAGCTTTCTTCTTGACCACTACAGCTTCCCCGTGGTTCTCCCAACCAGCGTTAGCCCCAATGGATATTCTGGTACTCCCAATAGTAGCATCTCTCAAAGTAAATCTGCACCTGTCTTTGTACCCAACACAGATTCCTTCAAACCAGTACAAGGTGAAGGAAATGAACCTGGGACCTCAATATCTGCCCCTCAAAGCTTCTGTCCAATCAAGGCTTGTTTAAGTAGATTAAAGGAAACAAATGATTGCTGTGGTCCTAATCTACCCCAGTTCCTTCGCACTGTAGATTGGACCAACAGCAGAGCTGTTGAAGAAGTCCACTTGTTGTTGGCAAACTGGGACTTGACAGAGCTGGATGTGACCGTGGCCCTGGAGTTGTTGAGCATGGACTTTGCTGATGAGACAGTCAGAAGATTAGCGGTGCAGAGATTGGAGAGCCTCTCCAACGATAGTGTTCTGAAGTATTTACTGCAGTTGGTGCAGGTTGGTGTATTTCCACACTCTATCAGATCATTTTCATAAACAGGGCACTTGCAAGCTGTGGACACTGAGGCTTCTAGTTAGCGATGTGAATGAATGTACATACTTTTTATTTACATAGACCATCAAAGTGGAACCTTACCATGACAGTTTCCTTGCTCGGTACCTTATCCAGAGAGCCCTGAGGGTGAGTGACAATTGGCTCAAACATTGTGCTTACAATTCATACACATATGGACAAAATTGTTGGTATTCTTCTGTTAAAAACAACTTCTGAAAAAGTGCACTGGTCACAGAATTAAAGAAAATGAATGAAAATCTGACAATTATTTTCTAAAACAAATTCATGAATGTGGTCTGGCTAAAAATGAGACCCTTCATGTAATCATTTGTTGAGCAACCTTGCTCCAAATTTTTCAGGTTGGAGGGTACATTCTCGCGACGGTATGTCTTCACGACTCCTTCAACAACTCTTGTATAGAAGATGCCTCTTTGAATAATTGCTCAGAGCAACATCAAGCCGTGTGAATAGCAATTGACAAAAGGAAGGCAATCGCTCGTGTAATTTGTGAAGTGAGCAGTTTTACAATGTGATGTGATCCAATAAAAACGTGGTTTGTGGGGACCTTATTTGTACCGGGGTCGTATGTGCCCTCACTCTATTGGTGGCGAGACTCGGTGTGACTCACTTATCGTACCGATTCATACTCTACTGCAGAGCAAGCGGATCGGCCACTTCTTCTTCTGGTACGTGCGCGGCGAGGTAACGTCCTGCCTGTATTTCCGTCAGCGTATGGCAGTGCTTCTGGAGGCCTACTTGCTGGGCTGTGGTCAGGCCATGCTGGATGGCTTCGTTCAACAGGTGCAGGCTGTGGACACTCTTCAGGAGGCTGCGGTCATGATTAAGAAGGCCTACCCTGAAAAAAGGGACCTTCCTCCTTCAGGTGTGGCGTTAGATTCTTGTAGACAGGTGAAATTAGCTTCTAAAGTTGCTGGTTTGCCCTACCTGAGAGAGGGAGAGGGAATAAGATTATTGTAGTTATTTTTATGAATGAAATATGATGATATCCACCACACATATCAGCGCAGTGCAGAATCTGTCTTCCTGCACTTCACATCAAATCCACCAAAATCATGTTATATGATGTGCGCCACAACTTAGACCTATTTTCGTCCGGTTTGAGTGTAGTCTTCTTTCTGTCACCAGATTGTCAGCACGTGTCTGCCAAATTCCCAAACACTGTAAACCACAGTTTTCAAACTCAAGGCCCCTGGGGGCCAGATCTGGCCCACCACATCATTTTATGTGGGCCGCGAAAGCAAATCAAACATGTCAACTTCCATGATGCTTGCTAAAATCTCTAAGATTTCAAATTTCATATGTAATAAATAAGAGACATTGTAAGCATTTTCTTTTTACCAAACCCGTCATTACAGTACCTTAAACAATCGTTGAATAATTTTTTATGTGGTTTCAGTCATAACGGCCCTCCAAGGGAAACGGTAACTAAAGTGTGGCCCACGACAAAAATGAATTTCACACCCCTGCCGTAAACTAAACTTGCCCCGGCACAGAAATGAAGATGCACCAGTTTTTATGCTGAGTGCAGAATATGCATGTCTGTGAAAATAGTGCTCCAGATGTTTGGCTAGAGGAGTAGGCCAGAATCACTTCTTATCCCTTACCGCATTTGTTCCGTGTGGAATCCTAATAATTACGCCATCAATGCACAGAATTGTCCCTGCATTTGATTACGGTACTGTGATTGCTATGACTAGATTTGAACAGAAATCAAGAAAAAAATTGTAGCAAGTTTTCGCGTTTCTGAGCTCTGTGATTTGGCTGACAACCAGTCCAGGCTGTACCTCACCTCTTGCCCAAAGTCAGAATGAATAGGCCCAACGTCACCAGCCACTCCAATGAGTACAAATGCTAGAAAATGAATGGATGGAAACACATGCTGACAGAGGTTTGTGAACAGTCGACCGCCTAACCTGTCAACTTTGACAACAGACCCACTGGGATGCATCAGGTCTAACACTGCCAGTATCATTTGCACAGCAGACACTTCTCAAATTTGTTTCATTACAGCTTCTCTAAAACTTCAAGAATTTCTTCAGGACAGCAGGCTGCCCACTGAATTCGTGCTGCCTTTGGATCCTCGGGTCAAAGTAGGACAGATTCTGGCAAGCATCTTTCTGGTCTACTTGTGGAGTGGCTGAGCAGTGATTCACACTGAATATGCCTTGGTGATGTGTATGAGTGCTACTGAATGGATGTAATATAAAAAAAGAGTTTTTCCCACATATTTGCTGAAAAGCTCTCCTATTCTCGTTTTGGTGCTCTTTCTGCAATATCCTAAAATGCCAGAAGATGCCGCCAAAGCCCTGTCTCAATAGGAAATGGTGTCAAGGAAACACGTTGATATAATATGTCTTTGTACCCCCCGCCCCGCCACTGGTTAAAATTCCAGTAACATTGTCATTAGGCCACTGACCTGCATTTGTAATTGTTAGTCATAAAATAATTTGACCACTCACGTACATACTTAATCATCTTTGCTTTTTGTGTTGCTTACTGAAGTTTTTTAAAATAAATAGTCTGGCTACATTGCTATATTTTGATTGCCCCTGGTACAACCATTTCTCCTCATTTCCCTCTGAAATGCAGCTTGACAAATGCAAGGTAATGGCGTCAAAGAAGAAACCACTGTGGTTGGAGTTCTCGCCCATACTGTCACCTACCCCTGCTACACCTGTTGGGATCATTTTCAAACAGGGGGATGACCTCAGACAGGACATGCTGGTAATTCAGGTGAGGCCCATTGGTCCATTTGAAAACAGGGGGGAGAAAAAAACTGACGCCCACTTCCTCTCCTCAGATAAACAAACAGCTGTGGATAGGTATACACCACTATTTGAATTTCTCTAAATGTATTCCCCCTCTGGATAAATCTGTGTCTCTATTTAGACTTTGGCAGTGATGGACTCAATCTGGCAAGAGCAGTCTCTGCACCTTAACCTGGTCCCATACGGCTGCATCTCCACAGGACACAACATAGGTCATCCTCGTCAAGCCCTTAAAAAAAGGGTCAGATCCACGATCAAGATCTGACATGTCTAAAGTCTGGCCCACAATGAATATATCGCCAATATTTTTTCCCCTTGAAAATTAAGATTTAATATGAGCCATATTCCAAACCATTTTTTAACATAATGTAAAGTATTGGCCTTCTATGATTTGCTAGTTATTTTTTTCATGTGATTTACAGATTAGGCTTTCTGTCACACTGTCTGTATTAAGTCAAATCTACCACCGATTAATCAAATCTCCATGTGTTATTAGGCATGATTGAGATTGTCAGGGATGCTGCAACCATCGCTGCAGTCCAGAGGAGCCAGGGAGAAACAAATGGATTCTTCAGGAATGACGCCCTCTTTGAATGGCTCAAATCCAAGTGTTCTCTCCAGGAAATCGTAAGCAATGATTTAAAACGTCGCTAACTATGCCTTATTTGTCTTGGCTGTGAATGGCAAATAAATTTTTGCCCGATGATTCTTTTCAAAAATTCCATGTTTCAGTCACACAATATTTATATTTTTGGTCATACAGCACTTCAAGACCGTTGATCGGTTTGTAAAGTCCTGTGCCGGCTACTGTGTGGCTACATATGTACTAGGCATTGGGGATCGTCACAATGACAACATTATGATCACGGATCAAGGTACGACATACCAAAGACAGCGTTGCTGTTTAATCTCCATCCAAGTCAAACTTCAGATGTGTCATGTTTCATGCAATGTGAGGAATTATCGGACTTGAAATAAAAATCACCCTTATGCTATTTAGGCAATTTGTTCCACATCGACTTTGGCCACATCTTGGGCAACAGGAAGCACTTCCTCGGTGTGAGCAGGGAGCGCGTGCCATTTGTCCTAACGCCAGACTTTCTGTATGTCATGGGAAGGGTCAAAGGCGGCAATAGCCTCTACTTTCAGCGTTTCCGGGTAAGGAAACTCTGTTTTTCATCCAGTGACATAAGCACCTTCATTTGCACAAAGAGCATGAACGATGTAGTCAGTGCATACATTAATACAGTAAAAACTGTACAGCTGATTGAAATCAACAGTGAAAGCCAGTGAAATCTTTTTGGTGTTAGGTTCAAGGTACACTCAATTTCCAAACATGTGTGTTAGCTTCTTGAAAGAGTAGCTTGACAAGAATTAACATAGAGATCACTGAACACTTGTCCAACTTTTATTTTATTTACCGGTATTTATTTTTTGCACAATGGACCATTTTCACATAGGGCAATATTTTGCCAGACCAGCATATTCAGTAACTCACCATTATGATGAATGTACAGCAGTGGTTGTCATGGGTTGGAGCCTTGCACTTGTTTCTCTTTAAACGAGAAGTGAAGACGAAATTTTTCCTTACAATATGTTCTATGCGCCCCCATTCTGGTTAATATTCAATTTGTGGAATATGAAACATGCAGTCAAATCCACCTGTTCTAATGCATCTGAGAGGGTGGCCATTTTGTATTGTATAGCCATTTACTGTTGACTGAAAATGACAGTGCCTTCGGGCTCAGGTAACGATCATCAGAGCTCACCTGATTCTGGGATTGGTCATGTGGTCATTTGCAAGCTGAATGACTTAAACTAACTTTGCTGTTTGCAAAAATAAAAAATAAAAATAAAAATAAAAAACCCCAAAAAACTAGCCTATTTGGTTCATGGAAGACTTTCAATTGACGATGAGCCTCTCTGAAATCAGCGAATCCTATTCTGCCCATGTGGACAATCTCTAAAATAATATATAATTTAACATTGTGTGATAGATGACTGTACATAATTTATGGAGACTAATGTGAACATTGTATATTTATTGAACAGAACGTGTGCACCCAGGCATATCTTGCTCTTCGCGCACACTCTCGCCTGCTGGTCACCCTCTTCTCCCTCATGCTCCTCTCGGGCATGCCCGAGCTGAGCGCTGTAGAGGACATGCGCTACCTGCGGGAGGCGCTGCAGGAGGACAAGAGTGAGGCAGAGGCCAAGGATCATTTCCTTCAGCAGATTGACAAGTGTGAGCAGCTGGGCTGGACCGTGCAGGCCAACTGGTGGATCCACCGGATGGCAAATAGATAAATGATTAAGCATGTTGTGTTAAAACCTACAATGACACTTTTTTTTTAAGATAATGCTCATGTCAGACCATGATGTTTTAACATGTTATGATGATTATTATAACAGTTTCATCTTTTGCATTAGAGTATTGTGTGTTCTTTAACTGGTAAAGGCGATGATACTGCTTGGTCAAGGTACATTCATCTGCGATATTGTGAATGATATACGGGCCCCGCCCAGTTTGTCCCACATTTCTCTGTTATAGTCCTTTTATTCATTTTTTTTTTAAATTCCAATTTCCCTTGATATATGTTTTTAGAAATAAAGGCCACTCCACTAAGAGAGGACCCCGCCCCCCCATTTTCAGTTCAATATAGTAATATATTATTATCTTATCAATCTATCTTCCGTATCATGTAATGAGGACAAGCGCTATCAGAAAAAAACAAAAAAACATATATGATAGCAACCTAGTGATCTCCCTCGCAGTCAATAAATCCTGAGTTAGAATCTTGGCTCGGGCCCTCCTGTCTGGACTTTGCCCATTCTCGTATGGTATGCTCCCAGTACTCCGTCTGTCACACATTCCAAAAACATGCATGTTTGGTTTACTGAAGACTCTCAATCACAGGTGTCAAACTTAAGGCCCTGGGGCCCAATCGTGCCCACTGGATCACGTTATGTGGCTAAAACAGATCAAGTGAATGTAGTTCAAGTTTCTTGGTAAATAGGTTTGTTGTTTTCAGTTTGACAAAAAAAAAAAAAAATATATATATGCTGAAATTTCAATATTTAGCTATCTCATTTGACGGTATCAGAACATACGTCGATGCAGTGTCTCAACGCACGGAAAGGTTTTCCTTTTTAGTTTAAAATAACGATCCCGTGTATACCCTGGCCAACGACAGACTTGATGTTTTTTCTCTTTGGTCCCATTTTAATTCCATCTGCATTGTGTCATACTAGCCACATCCAAGTTTAGTGCTAAGCTAGTTTGTCTCTTAGGTCCGGCCTATATTTGCAAACACCCTTTCATTTGTAAGTAGCATGGTGCTAGACATCCAACAGCTATGGAAGTACTTCTGAACATCCGCTTGAATGTCGCACGTTCATGGTTTTCACACATGTAGATATAAGTAGGTACTAGTACGTTCCATCCAAATATGCTATGACCGTTCTGACTCAAATGGGAAAATTCAGATTCGCTATTGGTTTCCAACGTTTTCTGTCCTATCACAATGGCGTTGTTTATATTTTGCACAGTGCAGTGTGGGTTGCGTGATGTCAATGTCACCAAGACTAAACAGTACATTTGTATGGTTTTCACAGTCAAAATGGAATCTGAGGGAAACCATCACACCGATGTGGCCCTGACCAAAATGAGTCTGAGACCCCTGCTCTAAAATGTCCATCGGTGTGAATGGTAGTATGAATGGCAGTGTGTGTTCTGCGCCTGACTTGTGACCAATCCAAGGTAGACAACACCATTCGCCCAAAGTCAGCTGGGATAGATCAAATGGATTGATGGATGGAAATCTATATGTAGCCTACTTTGTTAAGTGTTGAATGAAGTGATTTGTTTCTATTCATTCACTCTCACTGCTTGGAAAGTTTAAAGAATGGTGTTTTTTTTTTTGCATGCTCATTTGCACTTGAATCTAGACCGCATGCAGGTAAATATTTTTTTTTTATATATGCACCCCGAGGCATATGTACTGTATAAACCTTTATATGCATATGAAATTGCATTTTCATTTGCATTTTCACTTGTGAAGGCAAGTGAAGTGTAGGGCTTCCCTTCCGTCTTTACGTAAACCTTTCTGAACTACAGTACAGTACTGTATGAGTAATCTTTACCTGAAGCAGTGGGCGCGGCCTCAGTGTTGGGTGGGGTCCAACACTTGAGGGGGGCCAACCTGCGTCTCTCTCGCGTCATACGACACACTGCAACAAGCTAACG
>CAAKHF010023797.1:0-12691 GCA_901007745.1 Hippocampus kuda | reverse complement strand
CAAAATGGAACTCTGAGGGAAACCATCACACCGATGTGGCCCTGACCAAAATGAGTCTGAGACCCCTGCTCTATAATGTCCATACGTGTGAATGGTAGTATGAATGGCAGTGTGAATGGCTGTTTGTCTATGTGTTCTGCGCCTGACTTGTGACCAATCCAAGGTAGACAACACCATTCGCCCAAAGTCAGCTGGGATAGATCAAATGGATTGATGGATGGAAATCTATACTGTATGTAGCCTACTTTGTTAAGTGTTGAATGAAGTGATTTGTTTCTATTCATTCACTCTCACTGCTTGGAAAGTTTAAAGAATGGTGTTTTTTTGCATGCTCATTTGCACTTGAATCTAGACCGCATGCAGGTAAATATATTTTTTTTATATATGCACCCCGAGGCATATAATAATAATTATAATAATACATTTTATTTATAAGCGCCTTTCAAGACACCCAAGGACACTTTACAATCAGACAAAAACAATAAAACACAGTACGGGTTGAGCAGCGGCAGCCAGACGCGCCAGCGTTCACTCAACATATGTACTGTATAAACCTTTATATGCATATGAAATTGCATTTTCATTTGCATTTTCACTTGTGAAGGCAAGTGAAGTGTAGGGCTTCCCTTCCGTTTTTACGTAAACCTTTCTGAAATACAGTACAGTATGAGTAATCTTTACCTGAAGCAGTGGGCGCGGCCTCAGTGTTGGGTGGGGTCCAACACTTGAGGGGGGCCAACCTGCGTCTCTCTCGCGTCATACGACACACTGCAACAAGCTAACGTCGGGCCTCCCGCTATCCCCCGCCCCCCCCTCAGCCGGTCCTAGCCGTCCTACGTCGCAGCAGCTCGTGCACGGAGCTCCCGCAGGCCAAGTGTGAAGGGAACAGAGGAGAGCCAGGACCAAGGTGCGTGGAAAAGCAAAGAGCAGGTGAGGGCTAAAAAGAATGCTTCATTCAAAAACCTCCGTCCATAAAATGACCCATTTTCAAGTGCCATACTGAATGTAACAGTGATGACTTTGTTATTATTTAAGGGTGATTTCGTATCTCTTGTTGTACGCCGAACAGTCCGTTAAAATGTTCTATGGAACTCTAACCGTATTATATTTTACTTGTTTTGTTTGATTTTATGAAGTTTTAGCGTTCATTACAGTGCTGCTGCGGGCTAATTTATAACGCTTGCTTGCTGCCGGTTACATTCGAAACAGTAATATAAAATACAATTGTGGGAACAACATTAAGTCAGTTGGGCTTAAAGTTGGCACTTGTCAGGTTAAAAAAATGTCAGGATGATGACCGATGAAAATAATACAAGAGTTATTGGTCATATTATTAGGCTCACCTGACACTTTATTTGATATTTATTTTATTCGTCAATTTTCTGGGGAGCCATGCGTGTTACCTGTTTTGGAACGAAATGTAGGCTACCTTATTTATTGTGGTCAGTACTTCTGCCTCACAGTTCTGAGGTCATGGGATTCCGGGCTCCAGACTTCCTTGCTTGCGTGAGTTTTCTCCAGGACATCTAGTCTGGCCTTCTCCCAAAACATTCATGTTTGGTTCATAGAAGTGTCAAAATTGTTCACAGGTGTAAATGTAAATGGGAATGACTGTTGGTCTGTACTACAAGTCTTGTGATTGACTTGTGACCAGGGGTAAAAAGATTTTTGATTGACACTCTCAGGGAGGTATCATTTTATGTTCAACAGTGTTCTTGTAATGATTGTGATTGTAGTTTGTACTTTTGATGGATGTGCGTCAGACGAAGAGCTGTCCTTTTAATTTGTAAACAAAAATGAGGAGGACAGTAAAACAGCCCTCATGTCCGACACTTTACCTTCGTATTGACCAAATAATGGCATGTGTGAGATGGGAGTTGAGGTGGGCAAGTGAGATTTTCCATGATTTATGTGAGCAGAATACCTGCTTGGTGGTTGACTCGTGGCTGCAAGGCAGTTTTTTTTCTTTTTCTTTTTTTTTTTTGACACACATTCCTGTCAGATTACCAGCGGCACAGATTAATGGAGAGACAGGCTCAAATTTTCTCCTTGAACAGAAAAGAATGGGAGCCAAATACACACCAGTGCATTTTTTTGTTTCAAGATGTAACTTAATAAATTCCTCTAAATTCAACACATTAATTTTCTTAGCTTTTCGACACAGCCTGATATCCCACTGATAAGAAGAAAGTCACAACGTCCAAAGAATAACATTGTAATGCAAATGAGGAAAAAATATGTTGTGGAAATGGGGGAAAAAATTCAAACAATCATCAGAACAAATAGACTTGTAGTTGTTATTTTTACAAATCTGATGTCGAAATTCTCACACAGATATAAACCGTCTGACACCACCATCTGAAATGAATTCATCCAGCAAATATAAAATATGCGTTAAAAACACTTTTTCTTATATTGACAGATTTTATATCTTCTTATAATGTTAACCTTAATGTTGATTTTTTTTCAGAAAGATTTTTTTCCAATATATTTAACCTATTTTATTGAATAAAATGATGACTTTATTCTCTGACGCGAACGACATTTTTACTCTCTCATTTATAAGACAATATTTTATCTTGATTCTGAAAATCTGGTGCCTTTATTCTCGTAGTATTATCTTGTTTCCTATTTTGTTTGCATCAATGTGTGCATGTTTGTGTGTATTTGGAGGTGCATGTTCCCAGGGGCTTTGGAGGGCTTAGTCTAGCTTTAATCAGCTCAAGGACCTGGCCCTGCACCCTGCTGCTGAGATCAACTCTAACCTGAAGGGTTAAGAGCATCCACGAGAAGCTCACAACTTCCAATTGTTGAGTACGAGAGAATGATTAGTGACTCCTTTTCCTTGGTTCATTCGCACTTGAGTGTAGACCACACAGCTACGGTATATATTTCTAAATATGCACCTGATATGTCGAATTTCTTTTAACGTCAAGTGTTAGTCAAATGTAAAAAAAAAGTAAGCGAAAGAAATAATGACTAAATGGCATTTGGTAAAAAGTGACAACGCATATATTGTAGCTGCTAGCGAGTTGGTGGCGGTCGCAAACAGCTTGGGATGAGCGTGATTATCAATTAATTCACTTGTGTATATTTGAATGTGGCTGAAGCAAATACTCGAGGCAACATGGCGCGCACTACATGGCCGCGGCCAGATGAGGTGCTGTTGATTTAGTCTCAATTATTTGCAGTTCAAAGAAGAACAATGTGAAGTCACAGAATTCGCTGTATTGGTGTTCCAGCATGTTTCTGCTCAATGCAACATTAGCATGGGAGCAGGAGTTCAGAACTTCTAGGGCGTGCATTCCATCTCCCATTGAAGTGTTGTTGTTGTTAGGGTTGACAGTACAGTACTTTCCTGTATACTTAGTAATCAATCGTCTATTTGTAGAGGTACAAATTAGGGAGAATATATATTTTTAATGTCTTATAGCCTAAAGGTGATCTGTGTGTTTTTTGCCTTTTGGTTTTGTCCCTTTTTGTGCTCTCTACGTTTCACTTGGAAGCTTGCGTGTGCAGGCTGAGATGCTCATAATCATACTCTCTGATAGAAATCTTATTCATTCCTTTCTTTTTCATGTCGGTGTCTCCTCTTGTAGATTTGTCTCCTTTCATCCAGGCAGGAAATCATGCTTCCAGACAAGTGACAAGTTAATGAGCGCAAACTAATTACAGTGTCTGCAGTATTCTCGGGCGCCCGCACGTAGATATAATACAAATAGATTTGTTTGTATTACGTCTATGAAATGTCATTTCCTCTCATTTATTGATTTCCTTTTTCATCTTCATTTTTAAAGGACTCTTTGTGTAATGCACTGTCAAAATACTGCAAATGTTTGAACCATATTTAGTGAAGAAAAAAAAGACAAATGTTATTAGTCTAACTTGTCGTGTGAATATACATGTTAGTGTGCAAATTAAATTACACGAACATTACTAACGCGGAACCGTTTCCCAAGGTGTGCGTGTCTGTGTTAGGGAAAAGCCGTCGCAAGTGAACAATCTGTTCCCATGACTTGGTGGCTGTGTTCGTCTTTCCTTCAGCTCACATCAGTGATCATCCACTGATGAGATTGTTGGAGGCAAGTGTTCCCTTGTTCATATTATGATGAAACTCAATTCCCTTGAGCAGCTTTAAAAACTCAAATCGACAGGAAAAATAAGTACTTCTGTTTCTGAATTCCATTAACGCAAGGACATAGCATAAACGCAATATAACCAACAGGCATTTCAAAGACAGTCATGGAGCCATGTCATCTGATTAGAATGAATCTGAATTGCCAATCCGAATGGAAATGCTCCATATAAACTCCTCAATAAGGATTCAAAAAGGCTGAATCAGAATGGATTTTTATTGGGACTCACAGTGGACTTCACGTGGAGAGGTTTTTTTTTTTTCATTCTGATTGAAATTATTCCTAATAAAGATGTCTGGTCACCTGTTCACATGTGATGAGATCTATTCCGATCTGGTGTTTACATGTTAATCAGATCAGCCGTTTGACACGGATCGATATAAGCATCATCTGCCTTGTCAAGTTTTTGAAAATAGTTGAACAAGCAATGTTTTACTGGCTTTGAATTTCAAAATGAGATCTCCGTGATTTTGTTGTTGATGTGTAAGGTGAGGGTGGCCCGGTAGTTGAGTGGTTAGCACGTCGACTTCACAGTGCAGAGGTACCGGGTTCAATTCCAGCTCCGGTCTCCCTGTGTGGAGTTTGCATGTTCACCCCGTGCTTGCGTGGGTTTTCTCCAGGTCCTCCGGTTTCCTCCCACATTCCAAAAACATGCATGGCAGGCTGATTGAACACTCCAAATTGTCCCTTGGTGTGAGTGTGGCCATGAATGGTTGTTCATTTCTGTGTGCCCTGGGATTGGCTGGCAACCAGTTCAGGGTGTTCCCCCGCCTACTGCCCGAAGTCAGCTGGGATAGGCTTCCCTACCCTTCGCGACCCTAGTGAGGATAAAGCCGTTCGGAAAATGAATGATTGAATGAATGAATGAATGTGTAAGGTGACCACAGTACGTTTATATGGGTTCACACAGTCATAACACCCCTCCAAGGGAAAGCATAACTACGACCAGGCACTAACTAACTAACTCGCAATTTAATGCACTTTGTAAGTCACACTTGGCAGATGGCATCAAGATGGCAACTGTAGAAAAAGTTACAGACTATTCATTTCCCCTGCATGTTGCGACATACTCGTCCATCCTTTGCGTTTTGCTCAGATCTGTGGTGCCATATTCAGAGTCTCACAGTGGTGTCAGTTTACTCTTCTTATGCTCTTTGCCTGGGTCACTTACTCAGCGATAGATTTGACTCGACACACCCTGCAGCGGGTTACTTTTTAACTCGGACACTTGGAGGCACGTGAATTGTTCTTTGCTGCATACTGTCGGCAGAATTAAGATGAAATTGATGGCCGCAAGGAATCAGGTCGAGGTGCATTTTTGTTTTTGTTCCTGAAGTTTTAAAACCTTGTTTAATTTCGGAGCGCCACACACGGAGACTTAGTTGACATTACTTCATAAGTAACGCAGACTTCCTCTATGAGGTCATCACAATGATCTGGTGCCATTTCTAGCCATGCCTCTTTTTACAGCACCTTTACCATTCAGGATTCTTTGACAACATCTTTACCTTTACATTGCTGCCAACTGCGGTTGCTTAGCCCTTGATTTTTTTTGATGTGTACACAAGTTCATACAGGCACAAGCGCACAGAGGAAGGCTTATCATGTTTTTATTATACGGGAGCCTGGGATTGTTTGGGCTGGAGTTCCGAGATTCCTTGGCTTTGTCTCGCCTCCGCACAAACTTTGCAGAGGCGCCGTGAACTTTCTGCTGGCTCTCCTTATCTCCTCTTGATGCAACCGTTGGCAGGCTCAGTTTTTAGGTTAGTCAGGTGCAGTTGTTACTTTGTGATGCTGATGGAATTGCGAGCAGGAATTTGTTTGCTTCTTAAATGATTGCTCGCTGGAGGGTTAAGAAAAGGTCTTGTGAATTTAGCAACACTGACTCTATTGTAAAACTAGCTACTCTCTGTTCGCAGTCATCTTGTTGGTTCAAGCAGCACACATCTGCGGGGACACGCTTTGAAATACAAAAGCCGGCCAAAAAGTTCATTCAAAACATCGTCTTTGACAAATAAAGCCAAATGAATCGATAAAAGCGAATAATCGGCTAACGTTAGATGTAGACGGGTACCTTGTCTTGAAATGCATTTTGTGTCCATCTTGTAACGCAATTTTCTCGAAACCATGAATTGACCGAGTGCATCCATGGTCCTTGCTCATGTTTTTATTTTGTGTTTGTATGTTTGAAGGTGTGTCCCGGACAAAACAAAAAATGACTGAAAGTTGTTTGGCCACTGTTACTTCTTATTATACCGTTCCCTTTATTGCCGTTATTTTTCCCCAGCTTCAGGCAAGGGGCGGCTTAGCTGAAACTCGCTGATTAATGAAAAGCAATTGCAATTTTTTCTTGTCTTCCAACACATTTCAAAATATTGTCCAAGCGAAGATTTGTAACTCGAAAGATCCTAAACCTGACCGGATGGCGGCACGCACTGACTGAATACAGTCATAATAATCCAACGTCATCCAATGTACTCCGATAATTGTCAAGTTTAGAATTTTTGAGCATTCCACAGAAGTTAGGGAACCTGTTATGAACTTGTTCCAATGTCTGCTCTCTGTGCCTCGCCATCTCCTCTTTTAACAGAGGCCGAAGGTCACATCAGCACAGCGCAGTGAATGTAAAAGCTGCTTTGTTCTCTCGTGCACTTGTTGTTTTGTTGGCTGGCCCCAATCACACACATGCATGCACAACACCCCTAACCCCCCTCACCCCACCCTCTCCACACCCACACACACAGACACCGGTACACTTCCTCTTTTGCTCGTCTCTTTGTGTTCTCTCTTCTATTCCCCCAGTCAAAGTCTTTTGGCCTTCAAAGTTCCTGGATATGGTCCAAGGTGTGTTAGCACCAGCTCTTCTTGACATTGTAATTATGACCATGCTGTGTGTGTATGCCAAGGCCACGACCACACAAGCAGGTGCATTTTTTTCAAAACAAAATGTTTTCCCTCCATCTAATATTTTCAGATGGGGAAACTCGTCTTTTTTTCCCTCTTCTTTCATTTGTATGATGTCATATATGCTGTCATGCATACATGATGTCATGTATGCATCATTCTGCACAATTTACAGCCACTCTACTGGACTGTACTTGGTTAACTGTATCGTTAATTATGATATTTAAGGGCAACTCCACTTAAGGATCTGTCCCAAGGTCCTTATAGTTAATGACCCCCCCCAACCCCCCAAAAGAAACTCAAAAAGCAATTTCAAAACATCGAAATAACAAAATAAAATAAAAAACAAAAGCTAACAGAATTTATGCTGTACGTGTATAAAATTAACTACAGTTGTAGCGAAAATGCCTTTTGTTGTCATAATTGTCATTTAATATCATACATGAGCATTTGGGGTTCATTTTAAATATATTTATTCTGGTATCATTACTACTTGGCTGTACAGAAGGAGGAAGGTCCAACTGTCATTTGGGGATTGTAGCTTGCTTTCTGACATGATCTTTTTTTTTTTCTTTCTTTCACTCGACGAATACTCCATGTATTTAAAAAAAACAAAACCTAATACTAAAACTAATAAAAGCGCCACTAAATTGAAGCATAAAAAAATAATCAAAACGAATAAAATCTAACAAACTTGCTCTGAAAACTAATTAAAACTAATTGCATTTAAACAACAAAAATCAACATGAAATTAAAACTATTAAAAAAAAAAACCCAAACTTTTACAACCCTAATCTGTCCATATACTGAACATGTCTTTCTAACTTCTGTTTATCAATATTGTTAATGTGCCTCTTTCCGAAAATTACTTCACTTCAGATTTGCAAGTCATTCAAATTGCAAACCACCTGTTGTCTTGCGTTGTCATATACTTGACAGGTAAAAACATTTTTATCAGGGGAAATATAACTGTACACTTGAAATAAATTCCACAGTACAGATATGGACATTGTCTAAATCGCCCCTTTGTCCGTTCCACTCCTCGCTAGTCATTCTCACTGTCGCTCTCGCTCTCTCTCTGGCCTCTCTGGCCTGCTCTCAACCTCCTTTGCCTCTTCACTCTCCCTGCGAGTCCAGAAGAAAGGGGTGGTGCATTCCAATAGCCTGGAGACCGTTCCCCTCTTTCAACCAGTGGCCCGCGGAGTGACAGTGTAATTAGAATAATAATGGCTGTCCATTCACCCCAGTGCCCCAGTGATGAGGCAGCGGGCCGGAGAAAACCAGGGAGGGCGAGCCGGAGGGCGGAGACAAACGAACACTCGGAGTGCTCCGATTGGCCCTTGGCTTTCCCTCTGTTTTTACATCGCCGCCGGCGCCGGTAGCACCCTCAAGTTTTTTACACTTTCTGCTGCATCACATGTGCATGCACGCGTAAACGCACACAGCAGGGGCTGTACATGGCAGAGACTGGCATTCAAAGACATTTTTGAGTGAATGCTTCTAAATTGTGAGGAGACCAAACGTGAGTATGAATGACTTGAGAGCTCTCATCATGACTTTTTTATTTGTTTCAGCGCTTATTTTTGAATGCTCTTGTGCTATGACTGGGGGTTGACAGTGAAGCATCACCGCTGTAGCGCCACTCGGGCTAAACTGTAACTCTAACTGTTGGTTAAATTGTAACAAGAGTGCAGTAGTGCCGACGGCATTTGTGTAACTTCATTGAGAGTGACCTGATTTTTCATGGACGCTGAGAGACTAGCCTTCACATCCGTGCTATTGGTCCTCAAAAATATTCATTATGGTGCAAAATGTGTACACATGACAATTTTGATAAATTAGTTGTTTCATGGCCATATGTAATTAGAATAGTCATCAGAAAAGCAAAGCCCATCGACCAGTTCCAACAAAAGTGGAAAACAAGATGTGTTTGTTTGTGAATGAAGCTGGGTACTTCCTGGTTCAGGACACCGGCGGTGCAATTATGATTCTTGGAGTTGCACGGTTTTGTCTCAAACAGTGAAAATAAGCTGTGGTAGTTGAATCTTTATCAGGATGCTCACCAAATCAGGTGACAAAATCAGGACTTCAAGTATCTGGCAAACTAATCATTTTGGCATGAGATAATATAACAAGTGAACACTAGTGTTGGTCTATATTCTGTTGTCAGAGCTCAAACACATCACGACTCAAATATTGGACTTTTTATAGGCCAAATCAGTGGACAGAAAATGAGTAACCTCTGGCAACCTCTGTCCGATACAGCTCGAATGCCATTGCTATACCACTCACTGCCACTAGGGGGCATAGTTACCTGGTACTCAGGGAATTGGGATATGCTCGAATTGTAAATATGAACAGTCCAAGTCATTACAGACAAGAAAATATTCAAATAATTGAGACAGTGGACTCATATATAGTCATTCATCTCAATACAAAGTGGCCTTCCATTTGAGTAAACTCCCTTTCATGTCATTTATTCTTTCCTGTGGCATTCCTGTCACCACAATTATTTGGCTTAGAGGTCACGTTGGTGTGTGGCGTGAAACATGCTTGTTCTCGCCTGCCAATTTGTGTTTCCACACATGCGCACATATATTCTGCCCCATTCAGCGCGGTCGCCCCTGTGTTTGCAGAGCCTATGCACACAAGAGGCCCTTTGCTCATAACTCTGCCAAGATGCACTACACTTCAATGCAGGGCATGACAAAAATAAAAAAAGAAAATCTGCCATTTTTATGTTTGATCACAATCCATGGGTTCAAAAAGAAATTTGACCCAAAACATAACACTTGTTGATGATCTTTCGCTACATTCATGCATGTTCCGAAACCAGAGCGAGAATGGAGCCATCCCCACAATGATATCTAGCGCCAGATGGCCAAAGTGAACACAATTTGAGCACTCCTTTTGAGCACTCCAGCAATTTCACAACAAACTAATCTTCAGCATTTTTGTAAACGACCTTGAAAGCTATCTAACCTAAGACAGCAATAATAAGGTTGCAGTTCCATTGCTTGTCCTCATCCCAGATGAAATTGGAGCATTGCACCTGGAATGACAGTAACGTAACAACATTCACGTGGGTTGGCTGTACTGTACCTAATTGGATCAGCCCAAATAGTAGCTCGTAGTGCAATAATCCTAATACTACTACGCAAAGTATTAAAACACAATTTTTGTTGTTATGAATGGGGCAGCCGTAGCTTAGGCTGTAAGACTTTACTTCGTCGGTTCAAGACGACTTGCAGGTCAGAGTTCCTCCGTTAAATCTGAAAGAATTCAAAATAAACACGATGAAGCTGCATGTAGCTGTTACGCTGCACACAAATGGAATAAGCTGCCATCAGAAGCAAAGTAAGGCCTGAGTTTAAATGCTGTAAAAAAAAAAAAAAAATCCTACCTTCAATTAAGATCCTCTCAACAATTTCTAATTATTTTTCTTTGAATTATTTTAGAAACCTACTTTTATTTCTGCACTGTACCTTGAAATTGATTTAAAGTTTTCTGTGATTATGTTTAAATGTTGCGCTAACCTTTCTGCGCTAACGGTACTTTTGTTTTCTGTGCCTTGCATCCGAATGTCATGAACTGTTGGGTTTGTAAATGCTTGTAGGTGTTGTGTCTTTGCCTGTATGAAGCACATTGAGTTGCCTTTTGTGCGAAATGTGCTCTATTAATAAAACAACCTTGCCTTGCCTTACAAAAAAAATATTCTGGTGCAGATCCCGAAAACAGTTTTTCCATTTTCTTAATCATTGCTGTGCAGGCCATTGTTTTATCTATTTCAGTCAATAATTAATGACTCATCACGAAGTAGGTATCTAAGAAGGTGTTTGGCCTTGGCAGCAGTGAAAGTACAACTTCTACCATTCTTATAAATCAATAACATTTCCAAGGTGATCCTATGCTGCATCCAAAACCTGAGATTGCATTGATATTGTTACCATAATGTAAAATGTATTTGTTTCTGTCTGTTTGTTGTCAGATCCAGATCGTTTATCTGCTCTTTGCATGTCCACTGGTGCCGATGACCACCATGGCTTTGTATCTGATACTCTTCGTGCTGGGTGAGTAGAATTCACGCTTCTTCTATCAGATTGGTTTCTTTATTAACTCTTTCAGGTACAGCGGTCACTACAGTGGACCGCCTACGATGTTATCAGGTTACAAATTACCATTATTGGTGCACGAAAGGGTTAAATTTAGAAATGTGTGGTGTGCAATGTATCCCTCATTATTTATCATAAGGTACCAGTCGCCTAAATTTCGCTCAACTATGTTTAGACGTTGTGATATAACTGTCAGCTGTCCTTTGAAGGACATTTATATGTGGAGGAAAAATCTCATGACTTTATCAAAATTAAAATAAGACTATAATTTTTGGATGATGTTGAGTTCTAAAATAGCAGCGGACGAAATCTAAAAGGGGTTGAAATAAAAATGTGTGTTTTGCACACAAAAATGATCTGCAGACAACTCAAGTATAAATCCACTGTTTTCGTCAGTCGAGACAATTAACCATGGACAGCAGTTTTGCGATGTGAGTTTGGCGACTGCGAGACGTGCTATTGTTACTCCAGCGGGAGCACTAGCAGCTGTTAGCACACCTCTGTTTGATATCATAACATCCTGCATCACGTCATGCCTGACAGACAACTTTTGGGTGAACATTTTGGTGTAATTCTGAATCGTACACAGGCATTAACCCTTTCGGGGACAGCGGTTACGACAGTGGAAAGCTTACCATGTTATCAGGTTACAGGGTGCATGAAAGGGTTCAACTTCAGAGGTTGTAATGTATTTTTTAAAAAAAATGTCATTGTTGACTATAGACAATTTATGCATCAATGATGTACTCTGCTTGTGTCTGGTATTGCTTTTTACCTTTTCTGTGCATGTAAGATGTTGAGGTAAAGGAACCTTGATAATACTGAACGTATTCCCTGCGTGCCAATGTGCAAGTGGCTTCAAACTTACCAGTAGTATCTCATGAATCATGTTCAGTATACGAATCAATGAAAATGTTTAATTTCAGAATGGGCGGCGCACTCTTGTAAACTATTGAACGAATTGCTGGCTGACTTCACGAGTGTTTACATTCCTGCAAGCTTACCTGCAAAGAAAGTGTTGCAAAGAGGTTCTTAAAGGTGTGTTGGCATCCATTGACGGGCCACACTCACAGCTGGAATGTTTCCGTTAATGAATAACATTTTCCATCCTGTCTCTACATTCCTGCCATAGTGCCGTATGCCGGTGGGAAATTGGATGCTTCGGGGTGCGTTTATCTGTCATTCTTCTTCTTCTTGGTGTATATGTGCGTGTGCGTGGTATTGCCTCATCCTCCTCTCTAATAACACACTTTGAAACCAGCTGTCAATGATCTGATTGTTCTGACAGGCATGCCTTGGTCCTTTTCTTGAGTTCTTTGGCACTCTCACTAGCCATGTTTGTAGTTTTATACGTGAGTGTCAAGTTCCAGAATTGGTGTCGTAAAAGATAAACTTTAAATTCAAACAACAATTCTTCCTGGAGTCTAACACACTTTTCCAGTCTTCTCTGCCACACCTTAATGCACTCCTGGAAGGATTCTTCCAGGATCCTCGACGGCTCCCGCATCATGACCCATTTGAGCGTGGAAAAGAAGGGGG